>LD688949.1:154207-175965 GCA_003118335.3 Papilio memnon
CTTGTTACTTGCAATTTAAAGTCACCAGGCACGTTGGAATTTCAACAAAAGAAATAAATTCGATTGCTCATTGACTGGCTGTTTGTATGAAATGCCGTGGTTTTAAAGTACGACCACTTACGAAAATATGCAGTCACGGTAAGTTACTGTCAAATAGCTCGAGGAGCAACAGTTCAAGTGAGTTCGAATCTCAATCAGCACAGGCATTGGCGAAAAAAACCATGACCTTTCGTTCAAGTTCCGCATTGCTTAGATACGTCTTCAGATGTCATTTAATTTTCACTTCTATGGCCGCTTGTTAAAGTTTAAAATCGTTTCTGTTTTTATACAGTAAGGCGTTCAGTTTCTGTACGCATAACTCGTACAAGCTTAGAGTTTAGTTCCTTGATAGTTCATTGATGTCTTTTTTTCTTTTTAACACTTCTTAAATATTTATACGAATTGAACATTGTTTTAATATTTATTGAATAAATGATTGCAGTTGGATTTCGTATTATAATACTGGTATTTGATCGTACGAGTCGACACATTTATCAGTTTCGTAAATTTAATATATCACTTGTAGGTAATTTTTAATTTTACGTAATTTATCATTTACTGCACTGTCATTAATCAATGTTTTTGTTATAATTATTTTAACCGCGACAGGAAAAGGGAGTTACCATGCCAGGTGAGTTAATTCAGAAAGTTGATTAATATTTTACAACCATTAATTCGTGTAATTAAAATAATGTTTTTATTTCTTGTGAACACCAAATACGGCCAAACAGATGTGTACCGAAACCCTGTAATTACATAATTAAAACTCCATTTAAAATCGCCGGCCGACTCTAGCAATCAATTGAACTAACTCGTGTTACCGCGAACGCGTTCACACCGTCTTTTATATTCATATATTATAATTATTCATGTATGCACATAACGTAGCACCCACGTGTTACACAGCCTAAATTATTGCCTTAACCATTAATAAGCTTTCTCGCAGTACACAAAGATTTGATTACCGTCTTCCATTGACGAGATAACTGTTCCGGTGTGTGTGGGTGACGGAGCGGATAGTTTCACCGCAACTAAAGATAAGTTGAAAAATAATTGCCTTAATATATTGCACTTCATTTAGTCAGTGCCCAGACGTAACTAAATTTCAAATAGATCAAACAAATTGTTCACTAGCCGGTCTTAACTTTTAAAATAAATAGTGGGAACTCGTAACTTACAAGTGCGACAACAAACTATTTAACATACCCTTACGACTACAATCGCTTCACAAAGGACAAATCCAATATTGATATAATTTGACCGAAGCCCAATAAGTATACCGCTCTGTACATACATAATGTACTTACTCTATGACCCGTTAACATTACGCAACGCTAGAGCGGGACGGACGGACGGACAAACAGGCCGTTACTCAGTCAATGTTCCCGCACGCAGCAGTCCACACCGTCTACTCTACTCTACTCTATACAGCCTTCAAAAATAAAAAAAAATATCGTTAAAAATTTCGTACGCAAGTGATAGTGATTATATGTGTTGCGGTTTTAGTGCAGTGTGTGTGTGTGTGTGTGTGCGCGCATTTCAGAAGCGTCATTGATAAGGGATTTGTGAATGGGATCTGCGTAAACGCAGGCCGCGTCGCTCCGTGCGTTATGTTAGGTTTGTATACATCAGCTGATTGTTGTCTTATCACTATATAGTAAACACTATTACAATAACGTCTTAATTAAATAAATGCTTACTCTATAACTTTGTATAAATAGGACTGATAAAAATGTAAATTGAAAAGTTTGCAGTCTGAAAACTTTACAATTTGCATTTATGTTTGTCACATGGAAAATACATCATAAAACTTCGTTAGCATTCTTACACATACTCGTATACATTTGTGAGTCAGAGTGAAAACTGAGAAGCACAAATCTAATCAAACAGCATTACTGCGGCGTGCGGGCGTGCAGCCCCTGCAACCCCTGCAACCCGAGCATTAACGTGAACCCCTACTAGTGCTGCGGCTCTCCGCTATTAATCTCTACTTGATGTATAATGTGACGACAATACAGTCCAGCCCCTAATAAGAGCGATACTTAACAAGGCTTGAAATCTAGATTTTTTATAGTAAATACCATATCAAAATACCAATTTATCTCGATCTCAAAATTGGGTTAAACTTAAATTCGTAATAAGTTAAACATTGTTAGTTTCGAATTCGACGTTCAAAAATAGGTTATTGACTCTAGGTTTATAAGTAACCAAGACTAAATTGTTTTGTGTCGGAAGCAGGGCATTGACCCTGACATTGACTCATGAAGGTTTTAGACATTGTTCAGTTCAGTTTCGCATAATTACATGGTACACTACTCCGCGCTATTGTGTTGTGTTACGTAGGCTGAAGAACGTAAAGCAAAAAGACAACATATTAACTTATACTTAGTGTAATTTCCTTGTTAATACTAAAATAAATATTGATGTATGAAAAGTGTTAGCAATTAAACAATTTATAAAAGCCTGTCATCGTGTAACATGTATACCCGACAGTAGGATAAAGGTAGAAACATTAATTACTTTAAATGTATTTAATAACAGACAAAACCTTATTTCAAATCTAAATCCCGACAAAATTTCAACAACACATCTATTATTTGCGTAAAATTAATTACAGTCGAATGAAATCGTTTTAAATCAAATATTCAGTTCAATTATAATGAAACAATTGATAATCAATTAGCCGCGATGTCGCCTGTCATTATGTCAGCGTCGTGTTTAATTAGTTTTGTGAATAACGCATTAGGGACATTTATTGCCTTTTTTAGAAAGACACGACGAGCGTGTGACGAACTAACATTCTATGAGCAGCTAAATCAATCAATATCTCAATAATTCGGAATAATTACTGACACATTAATCTTTATAAGGAAAAACAAAACGAAACAAAAGGATTACAATTAGACAAAAAACGAGACACCAAAAGCATTAATGTTTTTACTTCCTTTTAATGGACAAATCAATGTAGCTAACAATGTTAATCGTAAATTAGGAAAAATATGTAAATAGAAGTGATCGTTTCACAGCTCAGTGAGCAGTCTTAACAATCTAATTTTATTCACGAATTAAACTCAATCAAATGTAATTACAAAATGGTTTTCCGTTATTACAATGTATAAAAAACTTCTTTGCATACATAACGTGGGTAATTACAAATCACAATTATAGTAATAACGTGGACTATTATCTGATATTCACTGGAGTCCGGAGTTGACACTTCACGTCACCATTAATACATTCATTATGCGTCCGGCGTGTTTAATATTTTTTTGGTTTAGTTAATTTCATGGTTAATTAAGCGATGATTGTAAAAAAACAGATTTGGTTTTGCAATAGCATTCACGACAGACGCAGCGATAGATCTTTCGTGTTCTTTAAGATATTTGGCAATACCAAAGACTTTAATTTGCATTTGAATGAAAGAAAGAAAGTGTTGTACCTCGTAATAACGAGAAAGTAATTATAAGAACGTATAGTCATCGTGAGCCGGCACCTGTTTCGCTCCCGGAGGAACGCGGAAAGAAAGGGCCCATTGTCCGAGATAATTGTCCGCGCCCCTAAGTGACCTTATTGTCTAATTAATGAATATTTATGGACCCTGTGAGCGGCGAACACATCTGTGATACCAGACGTGGGCGGAGTAGCACAATTGAAACAAGAGAAATAGCTACTGTTGGAGGCTTCATTGTTTACTAACTTTTGTAAATATATTCAATCACACTAAAAGATATGGCATGAATTAAACTTTAAAAGGAGTAATGTCGATGTAAAACTGCGCGGGCGCTGTAATCGGCCAATGAACAAAACGCGGCACGTCTTTTGGCTCTTATAGGGTTGTCACATAATTTATTTTGATAAATAGGTTACTGAGTGGTATTCATAAATGTTGAAGTATCATAACATCGTGAATGTCATTTATTTTGGTCGTAAAAATAAGTTAAAAAAGCAATTAATTTTTAAGCTTATTTTGTTTAAGAAATTACCACACCAAATTATTTAAATAAATGAGCACGACTTTGTCAATGATAAATTAAAACTCGAAATTGAAGACAAGTTCAATTAAATAGGTTCTTTGGTAATTTGGTCTGTTGTAATTTACAATTTTCACTTCAAACGAAAGATTCTGGGAGCGGAAGGCGAAAGTTTTTTTAAGTTTTCAAACCGCAGCGCAGCGCTCGCTGCCTTAATAACTTCCCCTCGACAAAGGCTAATGTTTCTTTTCATCAAGTTCGCATTTATTTGCATTTCTATTGTACTGGGTTAATTTTTTATATAATAAAGAGAATTTTAACAAATAAATTTGCACTACTATGTTGTCTAATTCATAGTCTACTAGGATAATTACTTATTTGAAAAATCTGATTTTATTTGTTAACAACATACAATATATTTATATTTCATCGATCGTATCATAGAACACACAACAAAGAGCTTTAATTTTACAACAAAGTTTGAATATGTAACCACCGTGATGTAAACAAACGCAGGGACACCCCTATGCGTGTTTCCGCGCGGGAAATTCGTTGCGCGGCAAAAAGTTGAACAATCGGACTGAGGAGGGGAGGAGGGTCGCGGAGGGTACCGCCGGAGACAAATTCGCAGTTTATTTCCCGCCCACTGACAGTTTTTGTTCGTTGCCACGTGAACTTTTGTTATTACTTGACCACTAATATTTATATTTTTAGAAACAAGAAAGTGTATCGTAAAGAGGGTGATATATGGAAAAATGTCCTTTAGGTTCAATCAGGTATAACCACCGGTCTCATAAATCCTATGTTCAAAGATACGAGCATCTAATATGCTACCGATTTTGGTGAACGCAGCGGGTTAAGATAATTTAACCAAACAAACCTTAACCCCTTAAGGTATTGTATGAGATCGTTGCACAGCATAAATAACAAATTTTCGCAACCGAAATTGATTTCTACATCCCCGTAATAAGATCAAATATCGTTCGGCAAATTCGATTTCGAAATTCCATTATCTTATTTGTCCAGAGCGGTTCGGAGATCACTTTGAATCATGCTTTTGCACACGAAACAATGCACTATTATTTTGAACTTTATTCGCAGGGCGTACAGTTCCGAAAACTTTGCAGAGTCGCTGTTAATTTTAGTTCACTTTATAGAGTAAGAGCAACTGTCAAAGGCATGCGTTGCAGGGCAACTATAAAATGTTTTTGGAGCTGATAGGAATCTGAAACGTATTCCCACGGTTTTAGAGATGGAAATTTCTTAGCGGAGTGTTTAAAAACTTCGCCAAAAGCCGACTTCGTAAAATCCGGTCGCAGATTCGACTCCGGCTCGCACGATCATTAGTTTCGACTTCCATTTCACCCTTTTGAACCGGTTTTCACCGCTTTCATCCGGATACATCCGGATTTGCTCCTTTTTGCGCTGCATGTTTTCGAATTCGATGGATGAATTTATGTAGCAACAAAGACCTGAATTTGAGTAATAGTGGATTTATATTCGCGAAATGGCTGGACTTTCCGAATGAATGACACGTGAAAACTCTATTCAATAGGATCCATCAGTTGAAATAAACTAAAATTGCCGAGAGTAGAACAAAAAAGACAGATAAAATTTCTCTGTGCTACAAAGACCTTTCAGTTCGCACAACATGCGATATACAGATGCAATCAGGACAAAATCCTCACAATCATTTGCTTAAACATTACAATTGGTAAATTTGATTCCGTTTTCCTGACAAATTGTTTTATTGTCATGTCAATTGGTCTACAGTATAATGATAGGAAATTGTTATTGAATATACGTGACAAGTGACAGGCTCGAGGCTCTCCAGGTCCATTGGCTGTGATATCAACATCCTGGCAGCAGTCGAGTGCCTGGCCCACTTCCCGCTGATTTACCGCGCCGTCTGCTCCCGTGGGATAATCGGGAAGTCGTACATTGATACGGGCACGCTTTTGGTTTTCATTCGACCAATTTGTAACTCATGACTTCCGATTGAAGATATATTTTAGGATTAATGCAATATTTATTTTAAAAAAAACAGTTGTACCAGTATGTATGGTGTAACTTCTAAATTTAAAACAAAGAACAACAATTAACACTACCTTTTTCGACAATTATAGTACAATTCTTATCTAATACTTTCCTCGTGTCGCTACGATAACTTGGGGCGTTTATTTGGGCGCCACAATAAATGGGCAACCAATAATTGCCTGGGTTGGGGCATTACCCGCGCTCTGTCGACATCGCTCCATTGTTTTATATCCGGACACTCTCGGCAATTACAGCCCACGGTCTTACCTCGTAAAACTGCTGGCGAACAATGTCGAGTAACAACTCACCTGTTAGATTGTGTTCCCACACCACTTAGTGTATACTGACAGAAAATATTGTATTTTTAACTAGCGATCCGCCCCTGCTTCACACGGTAGCAGTCATAATATTATCTATAGCCAGATGATCTGATTGCTAACAAATTTCACACGATCATCTAGTGGATTTTTATCTGAAAATTACAATAAAATACGTAACAAGGGTTACTATTACATTTTCTTTCTCTGGGGCAAAGTAAAAACATAGATAGAAATCAAAGGTTAGGTGGTATACTTAGTTCTAACAAATTTTCGACTCTTATTTCTATTATAAATTATGTCATCATAGTACTACTATGATGTCAACACCTGTCATTGTATAATGTCATCGCCGTACTTCGGCAAGGTGCAGTCCTACTCTGATTGGCAGCACATTGCTAACACTATCGACCTTGGCATCCTCGCAGCTAAGTCATCGTCTGTTTGTTCAGTGACGGCGCTTGTGTTTGCTTCTGTTGTACTTAATTATAGCGCGCTATCGGCCTCACACAGCCGCTCATAGATTAGTACGCACCTGTGATGAGATACGCTTTACTTATAACCGAATAGTTAATTTTGTTTTCTGTAAATTGCTAAATTCGTATACGTTTGAGTTCGATGAGATTTATTAACTTTCTTTTTTATCAAATGGCATATTTCAAACCGAAAATTGACAAAAAAATCACATTAATTTCAAGAAACAATTGATTGAATTTGGAAAATAACTATTACCACATATACTCATACAGGTATTGCAAATAGAGACAATTCTTGTCTAATCATTTGCAAGTGAATGTTTCAGAACAATTACATTGTAGACAGTTTATGTAATGTCCTCGGTGCGGTGGATCACATAAATCTGGCGGCGTTACGAGCCGCAATCATAATTAAAAAGTTTGTGTCCCATAACATCACCCTAAATAACCCACAACGCGACGGACCATCGGCTGCACGTCACGCGACCGGAATTTTATAGCCATAGTGGACCTCTGGACGTGTTCCCACGATTATAACACTAAGGGATAATAGCAATAAGAATTAAATTAGTATGTCGTAGTATCTGTAGTACCGGCATAAGACATTCCTCGGCCCTTTTGAACATTTACGGGCGTGTCTTTTGTTCTAACATTGTTTAATCCATGTAGCATGTCGTGAATCCGTAGAATTTATATTAATTATTAAAGTCAAGAAACATTATACAAAATAGTTTGATTCTCTGTTGCTGTCGATTTGTATTGTTTAGAAATTAAAACTAAATTCAAACCTACACAATAGAAAAATTCTTTCAATGTTATAAAATGGCCTAAAGCCAAAATTTGTTGTAGAAACTTTAGTCAACAATAGTTCTTTTTAGCAAGTATGTTAAAGAAATTTAAAACCAAAATATGCTTCCTTTACTACTCGTACATAGTCGATAATTCCAGGGTTAGTTTATAACATTGATAATATCAGTGCCGCGGCCTGTGACGTCACATGACGTCATAAATCGACCTCCACAGCCTCCGCGCTAAGTGCCTGCCAATTAGCGCTGCGGTGCCGGCATAGATTAGCTACCAACAGATAGCGCACACCATTCACAATCTCATGCTAAATAACTTGCTACGAAACATGATTGTTGTGTTGTTATTGTTTTTCGTAGTTTAGATTTCTAGAGATACGTTAACTAGGATTATTAAAGATTTAAAATACACGTTATAAAATAAATGATAAACATAATATTCGATTATATGTAAGTCATCTCGCGAGACAATTAAAGTTAAGTAGCAATCAAACTGTTTGTCCCACCTGCATCACGTTCGACGCGTTAACGACATGCCTGCGACATGTTTACGATTATAACAGGCTTTATGTGCGCACTCGATGTTTGTGTTGACATTCTGTTATTGCTACGATTGGTCTTTGACACTGTGACAGTTATTATTAAATGCTACAGATTAAAAAAATCTATAAATGAGACGTTGGAAGCTTACTCAAGCGTTTTGAATTTCTTTTTATTATTAAATATTGTTATTAGTTAAGATGCAAAGAATACAAATTTTTAATTATTTCGCCTGTGGTGAGAATTTTCGTTAACAAATTTTTTTGAATCTTTATAGTGACTTCTTAATATTTTTAGATACAATCGTGTTACTTAGCCAAAGTAGGCCAAGATTAGACAACTTAAGTTAATATTATAACAACTGTTAACACATTCGCAGTATTCAAACCGATTCGTCACTGTCAACGAAGACGTATACAAGGACAACGAAAATTATAATAATTTTTATAATTATTTTAAATTTAATGTGGCCAATATCGGGTGAATTGTATTTTGTACTAAGATAATAATAATTCCATTTTGTTAGTATTCCAACAATGGAAACCCACGGTTACACGACGACGAGATTACTCGGCTTTCTAGATGCACCTAATGCCTTGGGCGTAATTATGTACTTTCTACCACTTAGCTTGGCAGCCTTTTTGCGTGGCAAATCGTGTTAAAACATTTACATAAAATGTTATGTACTGTGGCTATTAATATTGCATGAGTAATTAGCTTCAAAGTTAGCACTTATTTCACAATCCGAAATTAGTTTATTTGGGCCAATCTTGGTATCTTGTGTATATGTTTATTTAAAACTCTGTTAATTCAACAGAATATAAATATTCGTGGTTTTTATTGTATGTACTCTGTCGTAAGATTTATTCATGGGCTAATTGTTAACAACATTAAAGCCCAAATTAACCTATAATAGTAAGCCGAATACATCAAAGTTCATCGGAGATATAAAATACTATCGAATTTAGACAATCAAGCAATAAAATACACAAATCGCAGATTGTTGCTGGCGATGTGCCAAGGAAAGTGCCCGGTTAGTGCTCAGTTAGTGCTCAGTTAGTGCTCGGTACAGACCGCTAACCATCGTGTTAACTGTACTAAGATAACTGCTAGCAAATTATAAGGCGCTTAGTGCATTATATGTTACATTTGTAACGATTTTGATTAAACCAAAAATTGAGTACATTTTTATGTAAATTCCAATGTCGATACGCTCCGTTTCCCTAAATAGTTACGGTAAAAGTTATTGGAACAGAATACAGTTTCTAATCTGCTAGTTTATTTATAAAATCTCAAATAACTAAGAACCATGGCAAAGTTTAATTACCACGGTCCAATAACTCTGACCGCCCTCCGCTGTCCCCATAAGTCGCAACAATGCGCGTGCGCAGGCTCGTAGGCGTATACGTTACGACGTGACGTTGCGGACTGCGATTCAAGATACTGTTGATGTTAACCGGAGGTTGTGGTAGAGCATTCTTCTACTTATTTTAGATTTCTAAGAAAACAAATGACAACCGATTATTTTAACCTTACACATCGTATCCGATTTTTACTCTTTGAACTCTATTTCCGGTAGATAATATGATTTTGTCTAAGATCTTTAGACATTCCACTTTCTGATCAAAGCAATAAAATTTGTAAACATAAAATAAAGTAATAAATTTTATCTCCATCTTGACTGGAGACTGGAGCCGCACAAGTTTACGCTTTGGAATCATAAACGCGATGAGGAGGTACTTTTATTACATTTAAAGTCATTTTAAAATATCTCAGGTATGTAGGAAAAGTCGGCTTTTCTACTTAGTTATTTTTATGATATATTAAATTCTCTCCGAACTTCAATGGATTCATGGATGTTTTTTGTACTGTAAGAAAGGTTAATGTTACTTTTTAATTGACGACTGATTTTACGTCTTTTTTGTGTCAGTTTTATTGTTGTTCATACATAGTTTATAGGTTTATAGTCTAGAATATGATACCTGATAGTGTTTATTTTTATATACGAAAACAATCCTTGTATTGTACAGTTTCTTTTGTTGCTGTCACAAAGATAAACAATTAATAAACAGCTTACTTCTTATGAAAACTCAGATATGTTGTATGACAGCTGAAGTAATTTAAGGATTATTCCCAACCGTCACCCCGCTCTGTCCCCACGTGAGAATAAAAAGTTTCATCCGTCCCACCTTTTAGTCCTACCAATAAGGTGACAGATGGAAACGTTATGTAACAAAATAAGTTCCAACCGTCCCCTCGTCGCAAAAGGTGGGACGGATGAAATTTCTTATTCTCATCTGTCTCCACGTGGGGACAGAGCGGGGTGACGGTTGAGAATAATCCTATTTTAACTGCCAGATCGAGTTACACAAGACCAAGAGCTATAAGTATTTCAACGCTAGTTATATTTCTTTGGTCGTGACATGCCGGACAATATCTACACAATTTTCTCGCCATAAAAGGCAAAGGGCCGGAGCAATCTTGATTTAAAAATGGTCACCTCGATATGGCGCCGGAGACGCAACGCACGTGTTCTATTTCATACTAAGATATTTATTTAATAACTTAGAAATAATGACGATTTCATATTTCTATGTAGAGTTTTAATTAGGCTCACAGACTGTTTAAAAGTTTCAAGGTGTACAAGTGCTTGAATGTCAGTACGCAGTGATAATTCGTATGAACTTTACCTTAAATGGTCTTAAAAATGATTTTAGAGCCACTAACTAAGGTTAGGCCGTTGTCAAAGCAGTACATTTTTAGTTTTACGTAGAAATAGAGAATATGTATGGTGTAAGTTATATTAACAAAGCCATAATTTTTTAAATCGCTCCATCCAAATAATTTGAAACAACACTTAAAGTACACGTGATACTGTTTATTGTTATTAGAAAAGGGAAAATATAACTGTGGGCGGTAAAAAGGGAATTCTCATAAAAAGTTTGTCATAGGAACATTGTGAGTTGTGACGGCGGTGTCGTGTGCTCGTAAACCCGTCTAATGTCCCGACATCATTATATGGACATACCGCGTCACGGCAACGCGTGCGTTAAGCTTCAACTTAAATTACAGGCTACAAAGTATCTAGGTTATTATAAACAATAAGCTTACGGGATATGTTCTTTATACAATATTGATATAAAAATTGTACTATAAAATGTTGGTTGAGCGATCCACACTAGTTCTTAAGAAAATTAGAACAAACCAAAAATCAACAAATGTACTCCTACCCTTTAGTAATTTCTGACTACCATGTTTTAACTTTTTTTATATTATTTTTATTTAAAATGACCGGGGGCTTTGTCGCGAAGCCACGATAACGTCCCATAAAATTAATTTTAAGACGAAAAATGTACTTATTATACCTTGAAGAAAAAAAGTAAAGCAAACTTTGAATTTATCAAAAGTTCTTTAAAAGCCTTGCATCATTTGTTAGGTTGTGCGCAGTGTATTTACATATACATAGTGCCGCACCCGGCCCCTCTTGTGAAATATTGAGGGCGTATTTCAGCGCGCCCATAAAACTGATGTCGCCGCCCGGCCGCGGCTCTGCTCGCACGACCGCCGCCGCTCGATATTACGTATTTATAGCGGCACTTTTGTCAATTTGTTCAATGACCATTCGTTACATGTGCCTGCTGCTGTTTTAAAGCTGACCGAAAACAAAGATACTAAAAAATAATACCTTATAAAAATAAAAACCTCAATTTTGGTAAGAAATTTTTGCACTGTGTTACTCATATGATTTATGAGATTCTTGACTGCATCGATCGGGATCAAGTTGCATGCCTGAGACATTCTATCCGCTTGCTCTAGTTGCGACGCAACACCGCTAGACTGCAACGTACATGACTACATGCGTGTTTAGTGATCTAATAGTTTGCATACCTTATTAGTCCAAATATGTCATATCTTATCCACTATATTCTTAGGAAATGAAAATGGATTTACCACGTTAAAAATTTATCGTAATTTTTAAAAAATAAGTCTAAACGCAAAATGGAACCAATTAGTAGTGTATGGAGCTCTACACAAATAGCAATACCAATGATACAAATGGTCGTAAATTCATGATTTAC
The DNA here is from genome assembly GCA_003118335.3 of Papilio memnon. Taxonomy (NCBI): domain Eukaryota; kingdom Metazoa; phylum Arthropoda; class Insecta; order Lepidoptera; family Papilionidae; genus Papilio; species Papilio memnon. The sequence goes on from LD688949.1 coordinate 166,470, forward strand.
CCGCTTTCATCTAATGCAGGCACCTATTTGCATACACCGGGCAGACTAGTGCAGGCGATACGATGCTCCCCCCGCACCCCCACACCCCGCTCGGCGGCGGAATGTCCGCGATATTTATGTAATTACCCCACCCTCAGGACTCAGAAGTGCGGTTCTATTTAAGGTAGCGTTGATAGCAGACCACTTTAACTGAGCCTTCATTTAACGCAGTTATCACTGGTATTTGCATAGACGGAAGTCTTGGAAAATAGGGTAATTTGATGATTGGTCCTTGTTTTTTTCACTTATTTGCAATAAGCTATAATTGTAACATAAATTTGCAAAAGGGACATTGTCCTGTGTGGCGTGGGGCGTGACGCTGTGGCGTCGCTGGCACCTGGCCAACCAGCTCGGTGTTCACGGCACTAATACCGCACTGTTATCACTTCGGCAACTACGCTGCCTCTCGATAACATCGATACACTCGATAAAGAGGCGCTAAAATCACGGTGATATGCATCTACTAAAAATTTAGTTTTCCCCTTCGGATCTACTCGTGTTTCTACAACTGTGTTCAAAAAACGTTTAATTATTTGTTTGTTAATACAAAATACAAGAAATATGAATTAAATTATATTGTAAAGATTACCTTTTTCGTAACCCACTATATTCATATTTTTAATTTTGAATAACAAATGTCATAAGAGTGCTTCCATGTTTGTATAGTACCGTTTATATTCAGGTCTCTTTGAAGCAGGCGAAACAGAGCGGAAAGTCATTTTGGCATTTTGTATACCGGAATCAACAAAAGGAAATTAAACTTGTACACTTTTTGCCCAAAAAAATGACACATGTCTAACATACACTTTGTCTCAAAGATGTTTATAATTTATTCAAAACCGTAGTATTGTTGACTGTATTCATTCTAACGTTTGGTTTTACTTTTACTAAGTAACTCTTAGGACAGTAATATGGAAAAGTAGATTGCATGCCAATTCACGAAACAGTACGTGTCAGAGTAAATCATCGTAACATCATCGTCCCTCTCTCAACTTGCATGTCAGATATCACAATCTATTTCTATACTAATATAAAGAGGAAAAATTTGTACTTTTGTATTTGTGTATGTATTGGAATAACACAGAAACTGCTGGGCCGATTTCAAAAATTCTTTCACCATTAAATAGCTACGTTATCAGTGAATAATATATATTTTTAACATAAAATAATTCCACGTGGATGAAGTCACGAGCAACAACTAGTACATATAGAATATTACATGTCAGTCATATGTTTACCGAAGTGTATATGACAGTGGCAGGGCCCGCCGCCGCCGGAGCGCGGTCCTTCCAATTACAACGGAAATGAAAGCCGAAAAAACATTCGAGCATCGAATCTCGTACCCTGGCGATGAGGCGGGCAATCCATCACTGTCCGCTACCGACACGCTTCCCTTAATATAATAATGTACTCGTTAATCTGCTTTATTTTGGTTTCGCAAACGTGACCCAGAAATCAACGTAATTTCTTAATTACATTGTGTGACATGATCTCTCGTAGCATTCATAAATGATATTAAAAAAGGCTAAGTAATTCGTAGATTGGATGTAACAATAAGTGATTGTTGACATAAGATTTGGTTCTCAAAGTCTAATTGTCGAAGTTGTGATAGTGAAACTGAACTTTATATTAGTTCATACCAGCTTTAGCCGCGACTGCGTCCGCGTGGAATAAAAAAAACTATAGCCTATGTGTTCTTCCAGACTATCTCATACATCTATGCCAAATTTCATAGAGATCCGTTTAGCAGTTTAGGCTACAAACCCTAATAAAGAAAGTTTAGATAGATGGGTGGATGCCCATCTATCTAAACTTTCTCATTATAATATTAGTAAGATATCTTTAAAAATATATTCAACACCGATTGTTATTACTTCATCAATTTCCTGAGGTTTCTAAGCCTAATAGTATATTGTGATAGTAACTATTATATAATTAACCAACGTTAATTATGTTTAGATATAGTGGGCCAGATGTTGTGATGCGCGGGCGCACGGCCGCACGGCCGCTGCCTTCCGCACTCGTTCAGTGTCTGAATACAAATGCAGCTTATCCCCATACAAGTCACCGCTCCCATATCCCATACATATAAGGATAACCTCCCTGATATTCGATTATCAGACCTATTACAAAGTAATAAGGTCTATAGTGGTTATAAATGTTTATCGTGGGATTTTAAAAACCTATTGAATTCTGTTCCAAATTAATGAACTAGATAAAAATGTACTTCAAGTTCAACAAGGAGTTACCTATATGGCGATTTAACAATCTTTAAGAAATACGTTAGCCCTTCGTTATATTTTTAACTAGCTTTCGCCCGCGACTCCGTCCGTGTGAAATTAAAACAAAAGTGAGTAGCCTATGTGTTCTTCCATACTATCCTCTACATCTATACCAAATTTAATCGAAATCCGTTCTGCCGTTTAGGCTAGCAAACCTAACAAACATCCATCTATCCATCCATCCATCTAATCTTTCGCATATATGATATTAGTATGATATGATTTAGTTTAAAATCAATATTAAGAGAAGCTAATAAAAATTTAGAGCAATACATTTTCGGTATCATTTCGTTTAAGTTAAAGTTTATTAATGACGTTGCAAAATCATTAAAATTCTCTAATTGAAGCCGTGTCCTCTTTGCCTTTCATTATTTTCGATGCTCATAAATAATACAAAATGGCGTCGAACACGTTGTCGAATTGAATACATACAGGTAACACGTAATTAATTGTACATACGATATTTTGTCGCAATTAAATATTGTCAGACATCAATGAAACTAATTATAACCTATCAAATATTTAAACGTGACAATTTACTTAAAGAGAAATGTCAATTGCAAAATTATTTACTAAAATGTTTTGCATTTGAAATGTTTTATTACTGGGAATGTTTAACAAATCTTGATAACTGAGAAGTGTATTATTTTTATGAAATAACGAGCTGTCGCCCGCAAACTTCGTTAGTGCAAATTTGGACCATCTATTACGCCATTTTGACAGCGCGGAATTAAAAAAAGTAGTACATGTCTATCGAAGTCAGCTACCTTGCAGTGAAAGCCCCGTCGAAATCGGCCTAGCCGTTTCGGAGATTACCTGGAACAAACGCAGCTTGCGGACAGACAGACAGACAGACAAAAAATTTTTAAATGCGTTTTTTGTTATCAGCAACGCAAATACATCATCTTCCGAAAGCTGGAATTTTTCTTTTTACAAACAGACACTCCAATTTTATTATATGTATAGATAGATAACTTTAATTTTGATTGTAGATTACTCAAGAGATAATTTCCTGGTAACGTAATAAGTAACATTTCTAATAAACAATTTAGTAACTACTATAAAAGTTCACATATTGTTCCCTGTACTGCCTTATTGGGAATCATTTTTACTGTGTTCAATAAAGTTAACATAAATAAAATGTGTGTTACTATCTGCAACAGTAAATCACGGTAATGCGATAGTCCATCGCCCAGATATCTATCTGGCATGCCGCAACGCGAGTGTCTCGGCTGCGGCGGCTTGCGGCGGGAATCGAACCCGCGCCCGCACCGCTTCCTGTATTCGTACTCTAACGTCATAGAAGGAATATTGAAAAATGTTATGACTTGAGTTATCTAGAAAGCTTTTGTCAGAGTGATCCAGAAGTTAATTATTGCAATTAAATCGTTAGTGGTTTTATTGATAACTCACTGTATCATCTTTAATGATAATTAAAGCAATCCCTGAGTGTAGCTAAACATACACTAAGGGTAAATCGTTAAATGATTTATTGAATTAGTTGTATCTATCTAGTATCTATCAATTTAAAAATTATTTTATTTCATGCAGTAACTGTAAATCCGTGCGACTATAAATGGAGTTCAATGCAAGAAAGAAATCACGTCTTAGGCGAGTTTTTCTCAGCGATTGATATATGTTCAGAAGCAGCGCCGCCAATGCCATATATGAAGTCCCCGACTGCCCTTCCCGGTCCAGTCTGATCAGATTCCTTTGCCGTATTAGGGAGACGACTGACTCATCTAAGTGGCTGTGATTTAATTAAGCATTTTTCAAGACGGCATGTTCGAGAAAGAGTTAAAATCGAGGGTCTTGAGTAATTGGTCGACAATAAAACTTTTTAGCCATGAATGAAAATAAGTGAATACAACAAACGTTTATAATATGACCGAAATCACGTTATTCTCGTATACATATGTAGGTTTCTTGTATATAACAAGATCTCTCAAACTCAACACAATAGATTTACGTGACGAATGTTCAACTACATTTTACTAACAAACATCTTGTCATAACTTCGTAACAAGATCCAAATTAAATTCCGAACAATGGTTGAAGACAAGTGTCGGACGATAGTTCCGCAAAACATCCATCACGATCGTCAATCATAAAGTCCAATAACCCTCGGCACTAAAATTCATAAGCTAATCCGCAGATCCGTCGCACTAATCATTTATCTCTAGACAATGATGAATAGAACCCAAGACTGCAGACAATTGTGAGTCTTATGTACTTAATGATACGGAGAAAGTTACAAGGTTCGTTAACTAAAGTAGGAGTGGCTTTTGTTATAGTCTATGGAAGGTTTATCTTAGGATCGTTTTGGAAGTCGTCAAGCAAAGGGTTAAGTGTCCACTATTATTGACCTTGTTGGGAAACAAGTCGATTGTTCTGAGAGAAGGGCGTTATGGAGCAAGCCTCAAACGGCACTTGTCCTTTATACAAAGTCATAAATTATAAAGCCTGAACACCTTAAAATTGCAATACAGACATTTATAGAAATGTAAAAGTTAATATAAACTAAGTTTGATCTTTAATGAAATAAAGAACTTTGAGAAAAACGTGCCCATACCTGTCGGCCGCAAAAAACTCATTGTTTGGAATACAATATGCCTTCACAACACAAGCTCGCCCTGCCATCTGTTGTGACGTTTTGAAAACAGCGCAAAGTGTTAAACATACACAATAGCTGCCGTCAGCCTCGCGCCGCGCCCGATATCGGAAATTGAATATGAAATCTGCACACCTCGCGAGATACGATTGAAACAAACGTTAAATTTAACTCTAACTTAGTAGAGATAAAGTCGAAATTATAGTAACAGGGTTGTTTGCAATCCGAGCTTTTACTCCGATACAAGCTGGGTTTTCTATTGATTTTGCAGATTTTTTCTCGTCTCCTCTTGCGAGGCGCGTTCTGTTGATGGCCGCGGTGCGCGCTGGATGGCTTTAGACGTGTTTTTGAAAGGCACGTTGAAAGAGATCCATTTTAAATCGAAACTCCGTTAGTGTTTTGTTTTATGCGCTTTAGTTACTGCGGCTTACAGAATAGTGCTGAAGTAAAACTACTCTATTTCACTAATGGACAGCGATACATGAGCGATGATATTTCATTTGTTTTCTAGTGTTAACATGGACTTTCCTTATACACAAATGATATCGCTAGTTTTATCTTCGCAAACTATTTTTATTCCAAACCAACTAAATGAAATTGGTACACACAACTTGGGGCCAATCCACAGGGCAGACTCTGGAGACGGTCGTTACAATTCCAATAAAAGCTAAGTGAGGAAGAATAAGCGAAAACTTCCCAATTGCTAAACTAACAAGCGGAGGCAATTACAAAAATTAACACGCAGTCCTTGGCGCTGTAATGCCGCTATCCCGCAATCCCGCAAAGGTTCCGCGGCATCGCTTATTGGATTCCCGGGAGACGGCATTGTTAATCACGCCGGGATTATGAGATGTATCCACCGCGGAGGATTCGGGAGGACTCGGGCGGAGGACCACTCCCGTCTTATTTATTTACTCCTCGAGTGTTGCCGCATTTTCTTTGATGTACGAGATAAGTTATCTTTTTCATTCTATTCATGAAATCGTTTGAAGCGCTCCGAGTTTTGAATACATTTCTAAAGATATTTTTAATAACGTAACCGCCGAGACTCGCGATTTTTCTTCTGTTGTAGGTACTGAATACAGCTTTGAATGTAATTCTTTGTTACTCGTTTATTCGTTAAGTGTTGTCCAGTCCAGTTGTATTTTTAAAAGATTTGAATTTGGCGAAGTATACTTATATATTTTTGCACTAGTAGATTGGTGTTTTACTTTTAATAAAACAAATAAGTGTAAAAGAAAACACATTATTTAATGAAGATGAGACTTAAAAATATAAAATAAAATTCTGGTCTGAAATTAGTACCGTCTACTCGAAGATCGGGAGCGTAGCTTTTCCCAAAGGTATCAAAACATCTCAATTATCTCGTCTGCTTGTCTGTCTGTCTGCCTGTCCGTCCGGTCTCGGATTATCACTTAACTAGTACATCTTGACGTTTTGACACACTGAGACAAAACTTCAATTTTTGTTATGTTGTGGTCATGAGCTTTCTTTTATAAAGCTCTTTCTTAATTAAGACTGTTGTTGATTGTAAATTATAAAAGCTATAGTTTCTTATATCAATTTATCTGTAATATTAAAACCCAAGCTGCAGTTAATGTAATGAATTTAGAAATATCGAATTAAAATCCAGCTGTTACTTAAGTCCCGCACTGTCCCGAGGGAGAAACGTTTCCATTCAGTATTCGTGCTAATGTCATTTGCCAAAACAAAATCCAATACCGTCGGTGTCATAATGGATTGTTCCTATAAATATCCAGTTATTAAATCCTAGAGGGTTCCCGATTTTAATAAAATATATCCGCGGTTCTACAGCCCGGATAAATGAATTTCAAGCGCCACAAGCTTTACTCTGATTTAGTAAATAAATAAAAAAAATTGTATACAAATTGAAAAGATAGAGATTTTATTTTAAAACGAAGTTAAAAATTGTATTTTTGGTTAAATTTTGAATTGCCGTTGATAAATATCTGGAAGATTCTTTTTCATTTTTTCCATGTTACCATGGCAACCGATATCATATGAGATACCTTTAAAAAGGAAATAAAAAAGAAATTGACTGATAGTTTCGTATTTATACGTTAAGTATTTCTTACGTATTTGCTTAATCAATAATAATGACGCACAGGAATTTACAACGATTGTTTAATTACCAATAATTGTTTTTTCTTCATGTATGTTCTCAATTCTAAAATCACTTTAAGTTGTCGCCAGTTGGGAATTGACCCGCTCTTAGCATTCTTTCTCCAAGTCAAGTGTGTGAAAGTATTTTAGCTTAAGTACGTCTTATTCAAACACCGTGAGAAATTGTACTTAACATCTATTACTAAGCAATAATAATAACATACTAATGATGTATTGGAAATTTATCCAAAACGCTTAGACTTAATGGATGCTGAAAATTTTCACCTCAAAACAATTATATCAAAGAATGAATTGTACAAAATACAATCATATTCTATCGTTATCTAATACGCCGTAAATTTCATAGCTATCGACTCGTAACCTCAGTAAGTGTTAAATGGTTGTTTCCCATCGTAAATAAGAGCAATGTTATATCTATTAGAATCGATACATTGTGTTTCTCAATAGTGCTCGGCCGCTTTGCAATTAATAAGTTTACGCAACAATTTGGCTAAACCTTCATAAATCCGCCTTCACCGCCGCCGCCGCCGCCGCCGCCGCCGCCCGGCTGAAGCCACTCGATTTAATTAAATTAATTAACGGAGCCGTTTACAACAACCGACAAAGGTACAGCGCAATAATACATGTTAATATACATACATAATGTTAAACGAAAACGATTATCATATTAATTATACGATTACGCTAATCTAATGAAAATATCTGACTCTTGCAGTAAATGCATTTCTATCATGTTTAAATATTTATGTATTATACCTTAGTTAAAGATAATCTACAAGATTCTTTATTTACCCAGTGCTCATTAGAGTTGTTTAAGATATATCAATATAAATCGCTGGTTGCTCATAACTTGTAGCGGACAGAACGACCCAAGTAAGCCGCCATTTATTATAAGCGATGTAACTGTGTGTTGTGTGTCGTGTCTACGCTGTGTTACATCCCCTGTTCAAATTAACTCGATGCGTAAATATTTGCCTTTGCAAAATTATGCGTGCGAAGGAATTAAGTTTAACATGCGGAGGACAATTGTTTTTGCTGGTGTCAACACAAGTTTGTCTGAAAACGTGTGAGGAAATTATACATAATCCGCTTTAACAATTGCGTGTGAAATGTGCTGAAAAATGTAGTTGTGTTCCATTATTTACCCCTGATTATTATATATCACTTTATTTATATTACTTTACAACTGTTAATAGGTTATTGTAACGAAAATTCAGTAATTTCCCCTTTTATAGACAAGAACTGATTGAATTCTGTTGACGTTAGTGCGGGTTCGGCCGAGTTTCCTCGCGGTGGTTTTAATTGCTTTTATTTGCTTTTATTCGAATGAATAAATAAATTGATTTAATGATTGATTACACAACGAGCGAGTGAGTGAGCGGGCGGGCCCGGTCGCTGCGCGACTCGCGGAATTAAATTTGACGCTTAAATATTATCGAATTGGCCCGCTGTTTACTTAATAGCGTAAGTTTGTTCGAGTTTCCGCGCAGCGAATTACATCCGAATTGTTTATTGGCTTAGGAAGGCCAATAACAGCTTGACTTTGAATCTTTTAATACAGTTAAGGCGCACGTGGCACACTGTGCTACGCATTCGAGACACTTTTGCTATCTTAAGCCCTTAACTGCCGTGTTTAACATCTTACATAATTAAATTAATATGTTAACATTGTGTTGTGATAAGAAAAAATTGTGTCTAGATTTGCCATTTACATTATACATAAATATCTAGTTATTTTGATGTATTTAGTTTAGTGGTAATTTGTAGGCTGCGGTGTGCCGGGCGTTAATCACGGATAACCGGCCGGTCGCGCAGTGCATTAGCGCCGGTAATTGTCACCGGGCTGCGGCAACTACCCGGATAACCGGCTCATCGTTCACGACTGCATAGGCTAGGTGTCGTTTATTGAATCTGATATTTATAACTTAATTGTCATTTTAAGAAAATTATTCTTAACGCAAGTTAACCTTTTGTTTTTCAATTGGAATAAATCTTCTGCTGATAAAAAATCGAAAAGCTATAAACTATAAGAACCCAAATTTAAGCAAAAATCGTATTCCTATATTTCTAGACTCAACCCTTGTAACCCTTTTTTTAATAAGGGTCAAGAAGGTTCTACTCGTTTATTACACGAAATGTCAGTAAACAGCCTGCAAATAGTGCACACCGTGCTATAAATTACTCCCAAGGGGCGCGGCAAGGGTTGTCCGACGTTCGCAGCATTTTTGTTCCGACTTTACCCGGATTAACCTGTCCGCAGCCCGGATTATCCGGATTGTCGTTCCGCCGGCTAACGGGCTAATGGTACAAGTGTATCATTAACTCGAATTTAGTTTTTATTGTAATATAAATTAGATTTCATTTCCCGCGTGAAGCCATTCTTTTTATTACTCTTTAATTGATTTATTTATTACATCAT
>LD688949.1:196708-215152 GCA_003118335.3 Papilio memnon
CGGATGAAGCCGCACAGGAACAGCCAGTGGTAAATAAGATTGTTAATCCGCAGTGCAACATTTGGTATAATAATTTACCATTATAATAATGAAAATGTGGCGACTTTGTATGAAAAATGTGGTAATTAGCATAAATAATTGTAAGAGAAAAAATTAATGCACAGATTATGTATGCAATACGCAGCTGAACAATTAAAATGTTCCTGTTCTAATCTTTGTTGCTATAAGATGCCTTAGGGAATAGTACAACAGCTTGGCTGCAGCCAAACATAATTAGTCAAACACGAACATTCGAGAACCGCGGCATCATTACTGGTATATCCCTAGACAACAAGCGTACTACATATTAAAATAGAAATAGATAAGGCTATTAACCAAAATTTACAATTGAATGAAACTTAAGTAGTTATCGCGGTTTTATATTTTTCCAATCAACAATTATTTGATCCACATGATAATAAGTATTATAAATAATGACAGGATTTGTTCCGTCAATCGAAGTTCTTTACAAAGGAATCGTATAAAAACAGAATCAAAGTGCAGGAGTAGGTGGCGTCGAATGCTGCCCTTTGTGACGTCATGTCGAAGCCTTTCGCTTTGTGCGGAAATAATGAAAGATGATTAAGCGAAAGCTCCGAGACCGGGGGGATTCCGCGGGCCCCCACTATCTCAATCAACTTGACAGCGATATTGAATCGAACTCATTACTAAAGGATTTCTATATGCGGTGTTGTTTTGTTGTGTTGTTTGGTTTTTAACATGGCACTTCAAACAGATGCATTTTCATGTGTTCTATAGAACACATAGCCGTGTTTGTTTGCGACAGTGGTGTATGTAATTATCTAGTTGTAAAAATGAACACGGTGTGGAGACGGGTAATATTTAATGATAAATCGTACCATAATTCACGTAATAAGGTTTACTTGATATAATCAGAATTCAAACGTGGCCTCTATCTCAAACACGTACGAATCGTACCCACTTCCACGTTGACATGGCAATGATAAAATTAAGTCACTTTTCGCGCCGAAACGGCGACGTTCTGTCCCGGTCCGGTTGAAACCGGTGCTATCCGGCTGGAACCGGTTCATTAGCGATTCAGTCCGCGCCGCGATCCACTTCAACCGGTTGACAAATTATACCGGTTATTTGAACCGCCTTTAAACCAAACTGTCTGTCTTTGACCGTCAACAACCGACAACTAATTCAATTGAGATTAATCTCGCACCATCCCATATCAGACATGGCATGCTTCAAATTATATCTAGTTTTTAACATTTGCTACATTAATTTAATTTCCACAAAATTTAGTAAAATTCATATAAACCTGTTTATTTTATTTTATGAATATCGTTTGTCAAACACTAATTGATTAATAGTTTTAGGCATTTTTTGGTATAGTTATAATAATATTAAAAACTATTTAAAAAGTACGTAAGCAGTGCCCTACTCTAGATAAATGTAAAGTCCACTTTAAGCTTCAACCCGGAGAACACTAGATATCAACGCAAATAAAAACTTTAATCCTAAAACATTTGAGTTCCAACTCCGCAGAGACAAGTGGGGGCGCTTTGTTGCGGTCGCGGACTTAGCGTAAGCTCTAAAATATTACTTGAAACTTTGCACGAGTAAAGTTTACGAGGAAGAAAAGATGATTAGCGAAAAAGAGGCTTTATTAAAAAAGTTATAAACAACTAGATTGTTCCGAAATAATATGCACTCAGGAATGACTAATCTTATGATGTCTTTAGAGCGGGCACACCTTTGACTAAACTATCGCACAACAGTTGTGCGATTGTCGATTGTTTTGCAGCCAATTCTACTGTTTACTCGCTCAACTAAGAATCGAGTAGTGTGCGCACCTACATATAAGTTCATAGGAATCAACGCGCGACTAAACAGCTATGCGATAGTTTAGTCAAAAGTGTGCGCGCGCTTTTAAAGTGACAGGAGTCTGGAGAAGGTTCCTGTATTTTTTTAAATATTTTTTCGTCTAAAAGTTACAATAATACAAACCGTATCGCTTTTTAAATGCTGTAAAATCAGCAGCAAGATAAATAGAAAAGTAAAACGAATAAATCAACGTTAAATTAGGCTTTGTATTTACTCTACGGATCCCTTTTAAAGTCAATAAAGATCGCTTGCAAAAGATTCAAATAGAACTCATCAAAAACTTAAAAGCTCTCTGGCCAAAGATAAACAGTAATTATTAAGAATCCTGGAGCGGAATGTATCAAATACTTATTCTTAAAATCAATTATAGAGCGGACGTTACAAACATTTCTCAACTTAACCATCAATAGAACACAAATATTATACTATTTCAGTGTTTCCAACTAAACTTATTACCTAGTTGGCGTGTGTCTAACGACAATCACGTTTCTTGTGCAATATTTATACATAAATAACATTGAACGATCTATGGAATAGTTACTCTGTGGAATAAATAAGGGATGAATTATAATCAGGTGCGCCTCACAATAAATCTGTGTTCGAGGTGCGAGATGAATCGACGTCTGGCCAATAATAATGAAGTGCGCCGAAATCACAACGAGCTGGGGCTGGGTAATTGATGACAATGGACTCCTTAATGATATCACGTTAATTCATGCTATGTTTTACTCAATTAATGTTAAGCTTTCTATTGTTTCATTTGTAAATCACTTTATCTATTTTGTAATTCATTAATGTATTTTACGCTACGTCAACTCTATAGTAGTCAGGTATCTAATCTATCTATCATATATATCTTTTATACATATAATAAAATTGGAGTGTCTGTAATATCAATAGTAAAATTCCAGATTTTGGGAAGATGAGGTATTTGCGTACGTATTTAATTTTTTTTGTCTGTCTGTCTGTCCGCAAGCCGAGTTTGTCTCGGGCAATCTCCGAAACGGTTGGACCGATTTCGACCGGACTTTCACTAAATGGTAAATGACATAGACGGGCATATTATAGGCTACTTTTTTATCTTAATATTGCGTGGACGAAGTCGCGGGCAACAGTTAGTTGAAAATAAACACAGTGTAAATGGATCAATTATAAAACGCAACACGGACACGCGTCACCGCCGCGCCACCGCCCGTGTGAAACAACTTTAATATTTCAACCGCCCGTCACAAAGGCACGATTTTCCGCCTGTTATGTGAGCGATTTTTATCAATGGCATTTTTTTCTGAATTTTTTACATAACAATTTTGTATCCTGCTACTGAACGTTATTAATTCAGACAAAGTAGAGATTTTATGAAATTTCTAATACTTGAATGCATAAGTTTAGAACATGAATCTCTAGACCAATGAAATTGATCCTTTCTGCACCTTATGTTGAAACGGAAATTCGCTACAATTTTCGTCAGTAAGTCGGTAGGGGCTGAATGCTTTGTGCCTTTTATCGTCTGCCAGTCTGTCAACCTGTCAGGTTTGTGTCAGGCGCTGACGTATTTTTTATACTATCGTGTAATAAACATACACTGCTTGCATATTGCTCGGATAACGCGCCTCCCACACAACACCGCTGAAGTTTTGTCGACGCTATTGGGCTTCTTTGAATGTCGCATCGTGACAGCTACTTCCCCTTGTATTGTAGGGGAGATGTGATAGATGCGTATTTCTAAGGGTAGCTAAGTTAAAAATTACTCTCCCGAGTCTCACACTCTTCTCATCAGTATCTTTAGTCATCATGAAGGAGGTGATGCCATCGCCAATGTCTCTACGTACGAGTAATATGTACGTTTTCTTAATAGTAGAAATAACAGTGTTATTTTTGTTCTAGGACTTGCAGTCAGAGATCGAGACTCACCGCGATGTGTACGCGTCGCTTACGGGCACAGGCCGCCGGCTGCTGGGCTCGTTGTCCTCGCAGGAGGACGCCGTCATGCTGCAGCGCCGGCTGGACGAGATGAACCAGCGCTGGCACCACCTCAAGGCGAAGAGTATGGCCATCAGGTAATACACACTAAGATTTCATATATAACACTATCTGTTACATTTGTATTTATCCACCTCTATTTTATATTTGTAAATTGTTAACATATAAAAATTAATACTTTCACGGGAGCGACATTTTAAGATAAATCGAAAAGAACAAAAACTGATTTTTGCTGTAATGCGTGTAACGGAGCAACGCGTTGCCGAACGCATTTACAAACGTCACATTCGAAATGACAGATCGGCGTTCAGCGCGGGAAAATGCCACCGAACGTCATATTCACTTATAAAGTTTATTTTACACTAGACTTGAAAAAGATGTTACTCTCTCTACATCGGCCTTGATATCAATTTAGTATGGTACAAATATGTCTGCGTACATTTTAGTCAAACACATTTCTCATTATCAAACAATAAACTGCCGTATTCAGTCGTTTATTGGATAGCTAAATTAGACCTACATACAGATATAGCATAGTTAACAATCATTTAATGTCTCTGAGTGCAGCAGAATATATTTTTTTTACCTTTGGGGCTAGTGTATCGTGTTTCGTGTGTCAGAACCCTTACATGCGTAGCGAGTGAGGGTTGCTATTCACGTCGCAGCCGTGTTAAAAATGTTTCGCTTAAATCACCGCTCGTCATACATTTTTTTGGCGTATGAATATTAACGAGGGACTTTTGTATTTGCGTTTCATTTTGACGCACATTCGCCTGAAACACGCTGCATATGCGACTTTTAACCTTACCACAACGTAATAAGATTCATAGTTTAGCAAATAGTTTTGCATGCATTGTTTTTTATTTTTAATTTGTTGTTGCATTTTATTGAAGCCCATTATTTATTTATGGAAAAATGTTAAGTTTTATTTTATTTGTTCCACTTCACGTCGGTTGTGGAATTTTGTTTTTCATTTAACGAACATGTTGGTGTTGAACAAGTGTTATAAAAAAACTACCACTAGTTCGTGCCAGTGTTTCTTTTTTTTGTATAATATTAAAATTAAAACCTTAGACAGATCTTTTAATTGCAATTCATTAGAGATTGATCATCAGATCATTCTCGATTAAATGTAAACAGTCGTATAGGTGTACCGTGCGAGGTGAGGCGATCAATACAACACACAGCACGTCCCAATTTAGCCGCATTATCATATACATTGACAATCAGACGTGGGCCCTGTTGGCTTTGTTGCGGCTAATTGATGGCTGAACGGGGATTATTATAGCTTTCACACTAGGACAGAACAGTGCAACAGAGCAGTATGCAGTACTGTTTTAACGTACGATCGAGTTCAGTTCTGTAGCTGTATTATATTGTTGTACTGCACCGCCTCACTGTTCTGCCTTCATATTCCTAGCTTTGTAACAGTTGGAATTCTTCCCATTAATTTATAACTAATCATTACTCATACTAACTGGTTAGTTAATTCATTTATTACTTAGTCTGTCGACGCAAATAAGTGACAGTGGTAGACTAGACTGCTTATGAAAGCATTATAGTTCACTTTATTTCTTGAATGTATTTAACTGTAACGGTATCTATTAAAGAAATAAAAAATTGACCGATGTTTGTTAAAGATTTTTTTTACATTTAGACCAAAACAAGAATTAGAATAAAGTATAATATTGTCTTCCTCTCCCTTTTTGTCGTGCTAAACCCATTTAATTAACATTCTCAAATGAGTCAATTAATAATCGCCAGGCTCAATTGACAGATCGATAAATAGCCGTCAGAAATTTCATTTCCTATTCGTAACCGTCATACTTACCGGAAAATTTTCATTTAGTAGTCGGGCCACGAAATAAGCGTGTTGCTATAAGCTAATTCATAAATAGGGGAATACCAACCCCTCCAAATAGTAAAATGTGATAATGTTAGATGACCGACAGACTTGTATACCTTGATCATAGCTGTAACAAGAACTTATTTAGTATTATATAAATATTTCTAGTAGATACGTAATAAGCTGCAAATAACCATCGCACCAGTATAGTTTATTAAGAGTTACCTAATATAATTTACTTTAACATGTACGCGACTGAGCTTAAAGCTTAAAGCATTTATGTCGCTAAAACAGCAGCGCTTAGTTCTCTGTCCGCGTCCGCGTGGACGGCGCACGAACTAAATTAATCATTTCAGTAACGACATGTCATAAATCTTTTTGCGTTAAATCGTTCGGAAAGCAGTCGTAACTCACTGTGATAGAGCTCAGTTTGTGACGCCCCGCTGCGCCCGCTCTAATGTTTCACCCATTTAATTAATTCATCGATGTTTTTATTCTATGATTAATTAACCCTTAGCGGGCGTGTGCGGCTCTCCAACTTCGCTACAATAAATTGCTTATTGTATTTTATCGTCTTATAAGCTCTTAAATCCTTCAGAGACGTTTAAAGCTCCACTTTCTTAATAACGCCGTTACACAAGTCTCCGTTTATTAATAAAATGGACGGAACAATTTATTTTCCTTTATTAATTATAAGAAATATAGCTGTAATACTTTAAAAAACTTCAAGGGAACTTAGATTGAACATATAAACTTACATTCAATATGAGATAATTGTACAGTACAAACTTAATTAAGTGCTTTAAAGTCATCTTGAGGTTAAAGTAAAGGTGAAACGAAATCACAAAATTCCGAAACTATTCTGAATGAAACCCGACTATGCAAATACTGGCGATAGGCGATGAAGATATCCCCGAGGCAGAACATCAAACAACTCGTGTGGCAACTTATGTGGAATCTGACAAAAGTTGCACTCGATCCGAAAGCCTTTGAAAGCCGAGGCGCGGTCAAAATGCCGAACCTCATGTCTCTACAGAATACCCCAAAGACCCGACTTAAGTATCCCGATGTACGTAACATACTTGTGAAATTTTCTATGAAATTTCATGTGAGTTTATTCGGAAAATATTTGCTGTGTTTGAGAGCGTTCCGTGGGGTAAACTATGCGGGGAAGTTTTGCCTTCTTCGGATTGTAGTCGAGATGAATACCAGTACTTTGTCGTCGCTGTACAAGTTTTGTTTGGATTTTGTAAAATGTTTGAGATAAGATTGCGCGTAAGTACTACATAAATTGTATATATGCTGTACAAACACTTGCAGTATTTGTATAGCAGTCATTAAAGGTTTTTAAAACGCTTGTTACTATTTATTGCGGAAAAACAACTAAATGTCTGTTGTATAGAAATGGAAACAAACAAGCTTAAATGGCCCTTTATTTAACGACGAAGCAAAACATTCGATTTCAAACACTAACAAAGACGTTCCGCAACATAAAACTGATTTTATAGGCCAGTTGACACAAGACGCGGCGCAGATAAAAGTGGCCCCTTGCAGCCGCAGTATCCCCCCTGCACACCCTGGGGGTGTCATGATATCATACACTATTGTAAACAGAAAGACATCTTTTATTTCCCTATCTCATAAAAAAATTCCCCGACCGGACTAGAATTTCAGAATTAATCACAAAGACGAAAAACCTAATTGAAATTAAGTTTTTAAAATATTAAAAATGACAAGGAGTTTTTTGGCCTTCAATTATTTAATTTCCGTGGAAGTAATAATGTGAGAAATATTCGCTTATCGTACTCGTATCGTAAAATGGTAATTCTTTCCCGCTATAATTATGGCCCAAACCCAAACCGCAGTCTGCATACAGCCAGCGCGCAGTAAACGCGCGTTTAGTGATTTCATAGTGAAATAAAATGTCGATTTTGCTGCGAAACATCTTTATCGCTCGTTTTATGGCCCTACATATAAAATCACTTTATGTGCGTAATATATTTAAAGTATTTTATGTACACTCACCGTCCATATATTTAAATGATTTAAACATTCTTGTACACAAAAGTGCTCGAAAATATTGTCCTTTAAAAGGAGACAGGAGGACAGACATTTATGAGTTTTTAAGTCAACTTTATAATAAATGAAGGTTCTAAGCGATATTTCAACGGAAAAATTGACATATAGTTTTTAAAATTCCAGCACGTGTACAAGTGGCAACCCTAGGGGTCGAACAAACACTAAGTATGTTCCAACATGTTTGTTCGCTAACATGTTTAAGTTGCGAAGGGCAGGTGAAACCTTTGTTAGTTGCCGCGCGGTACGGGTTCTGCACCGCAGTACAGCGCTGTATTTACCCTGCATACCGCAGTGGAACTCGAATTTATGATTGCTTAATTTAATGTTTTATTAGGGTTGTTGTAATGTTTATACATTATTTTTATCATAATTGACAACATTGACGACATATAAATGTCGTATATAAAAAATTAGAAAAGTCGGTATCATTTTGAAAGCCGACGTGCTTTACTCACTTACATTAGTAAGTAAAAGCCCTATATAAGTGGGATAAGGAAAGGGAGATGATAAGGTTGTTCTTCAGTATTGCCTATTTTTATCTTTCTTAGATTTAATGAGCAGCCTCAAGGATAAGCTACAGTTACAACAAATGAAAAGCAAGTTACAACTTACTTTTCATTTTTAATTTCCTCGGCAAGTGTAGGTTTGAATGTTATTTTGATAAGAAATTATAAAAACTTTAAGTCTTACGAAAGTATAATATAGTCGGTGAACAGCAAAGTTTAGACGCAGTGGCTGTGTCTATCATTTCCAAAGTTAAAGTCCAACTTTAGAGTTTTAAAACCTCTAATCTTGGCGTTACTACTGTTTAACAAAGCAAAGTTATTAAATTGCAAAGTTTAATGAAATTAAGTTAATTAGAATTAAGTTACTGTACAAAGTTGGAGCTATTCCGTCTTTATTCAATTACGGTTTAAGTTTAGGGATTGCATATTTAACTTTGTTTAAGTGTAAAGCGGAATGAGTCCGCGCCAAATTTTAAGCAAAGAGCGCGATTTATAGACTTCTCATAGTGATGTGTCATGTTAGTGGTTTATATCGATATTTTCATTTTATTTTAAGGATTTTTTTGTCTGTATAGGGTAGCCAAGAAACATGATATAATCCTGCGATAATCCATATTTATAGTATCAGTAGTTTGATTATGTTTGGATTTATTCTATATTCTCTGTTTCACGTATTTTTTTACTTTACGAAATGATTTAAAATATTTTATCCAAATATAAATCAAGGCTATAACGGGTTATGATTTATACAATTAAAATATAATAATAAATCGTGTTTATTTTTTATTTCTCGACGTTATCGATATATTTAGTGTCCATCACTATTTTTCGTCTAAAGTAGCAGCTTAAACATATTTTGTTGGAAAGCCGCGGCCAAATTTCAACAATTGCAAGCATTCCGTGAGCTTCACGCCGCCGCCAAGTTTTTGAATCTCACCCCTACCCTTCTCCACTAGCTAGGCACTAGGGGTGGGGACCCCTGTTCACAATCAGCGCGAGTCCGGTATCTCCATGCTTCATGTAATTGTACTACTGGATGTTATCTAAATGTTCAAGTAATTTTACTTGATGTGTTCTTTCATACTTCCATTACTATTAATTTACATAATTGAATGAATTAAAGATAACTCGACTAATATTTCTAGAAATCTCGTGTCACAGTGTTTTTATGATCAAAGCCCTCTGAAAGGGCTTTTAGGAAATCAACTATGTATTTAATTTAGGTACTAGGATGTGTTTTAGCCCACTAAAAACAGAACTGGAAGTCAGTAGAGGGGTTAAAGCATATTTCTTAATGTGTCATAACTGTGCATCAATTAATAACGACCATGTTTTCGTTTTTTTTAACTGTAAGGTGTTATTCCTTCAGGAACCGTCTGGAGAGCAACGCGGAGCACTGGTCCGCGCTGCTGCTGTCTCTACGCGAGCTGACAGAATGGGTCATCCGCAAGGAGACCGAGCTGACAGCGCTGGCGCCCCCGCGCGGGGACCTCGCCGCGCTACTCAAACAACAGGTAACAAAGAATGAATTAGTGAATAATTGTCACCATGTCAAATGTTTCTTAATAATACAGTTAACTTATATAAAAAGAAGGAATTAAATTGTAAATCGGAAATAAGTTTTTCATCTTTAATTAGTAAAATATAATGAATTCCCCAGACATATACGTGGTAATCACATTCAATTACACATATAACTTGCAAGTTTTCTTTACGGCAAAACTATCTACATCAAAGTTTGAAATTGAGATATAAAGTGAACAATCGCTTCAGCGTAGGCTCTCACTGCGGCGCGCTCGGCTCTCACAGCCGCCGACCCATCTCCACGATTTATGATGTCGGACGCCCCAAGAGCTGAGATAATGTTCTGACCTTCGATATCTCATCATTATTGCCTATTTTCTTGCATATGCGAACTCTTTTATCATGCAAATATGACTATACATCTCTGTTATTGGCATACTATCCCATATTTTATTATTATTTATGTAAAAATACAGTATCATGTAAATATTTGGTTACTATCGGAAATGACCAGAGTTTCTGGATATTTTTCTAACAATATTTGAATACCAGACCTTTTGGTTGTTAGTGAATGTTTGTTGTCTATATGTATGTTTGTAGGACGACCACCGAGCGTTCCGACGGCAATTGGAGGACAAGCGGCCGGTGGTGGAAAGCAACCTGCTGAGCGGCCGGCAGTACCTCGCCGCGGAGCCGCTCGCAGACGCCAGCGACAGCGAACGTCAGTATCCTAAGACACAGCACCGCGTCATTTGTAATTAAAAGTCCCGAAACCAAACTTCGGACGTGAAACTTGATTAAACAATAACTTAAATACTTCAGATATCTCAAAATATTTCCTTTGTCCAATCTTCGGAACGTGATATCGCTTATTGCTTGTTTGTGCATTCAACTAGCACATAGACGTAGGTGAAGCACATATATCAAGTTGCATCAAAGCACAAAAGGAGTGATTCTTGCAGCAAGGCGATTTGCAATTAGTGCAGGGTGCAGCATTAATTGGTAGAGGCTGATTTCAGCCTCAAGGTAATTGTATCGTCTACACCAATCACTCGCCGATAGCGGCGCGTAGACACTGCTACGTTGCTACGGATCTGCGTAGCTTATAAGAAATGAGGTAATTTCGTGTTCAGATGTATTCAGTAGTGGTAATACATACGCAGTGCAGTATGGGAAAAAATGGAACGATCCTATTCCCTTTGTATATTCCAAAAATCTCACAACTTCTTTACATTCAAAACTGGATTTTTACGAATGTAGGAGATATTCTCGGGAAAAAAATGAATAAGCTGTTGGAATGAAATATCTTGCACAAGACTTGAGTTGCATTCACTTGCTGCCGGAAATTTTTTAATTACGTTTGAAAAAAAGTGTATTTAATTTCGAACAGGAAGAAAATTCGTGATTAAATTTTTTACCTATCTGGTTCGTTGACAAATTGTAAAATAAACCTTTTTACACAAAACTTGACTTAGAACAGTGATATTAAAAAGAATTCTATATTAAATTCGAAAATGCATTCATTAAAATAACAACTACTTTCTACAGTAGTTTCCATTAAAAAATATAAATACCTACACCAGACTACGCCCGCCCCGTGTTGCCCGCCCCGCGTTGCCCGCCCCACGTTTGCCCGACCCAAGCCGTTCGCCGCACGACTACACTATCAAAAGTCCTTCTATTAATTTTCGATACGTTTCTCGTGTTGTCGGAGTAATGATTCCTACTCGCTGGAAACGTAATTAAAAAAACCTCGAGTGATAGTAGGGATCAAAATAATTATTTGCATAGAGAGGTAGGAAGGTATTCGTTTTTTTGTTAATAAAATCATATATAAAAAGACGTACTATGTTGTAAAGGTTCAAATTCAAATAATTTATTTTCATAAAACCAGCACATTACTACGAAATTAAATTGAAGACATTGCATAAAAGTTAAGCCTGGATAGAACCAGAAAAATATGTTTCTTTAAGAATTAAAGATATTTATATCAAAGAAATAATAAAATCCTATCGTTAAAAAAGATTGTGAACACATTATTGCGCCTTTAAGCGAACTTACACAAATACGTACACGGCCTCAGAGCGAAGGCTTTGCAAGGCACGATGCTGCGAAGCGGAAGTTACGCGATAATTATTAAATTCCAGCCTTTTTCGCGGAGGCGCGCAACTTGCCGCCGGGAACAAAGAGATATTGCACAAGACGCTGCCTTTGATTCTAACACCGACATAAGTTTGCGAACTACATGCAAATACACACTTTGTGTACTGTTTACTGCGAGCGTATATTTCATACGATTATAGTCGGCTGGAAATATCTTGAGCCTTGTTATTCATAACTAATTAATTACTTGTTTTTCATGTTTCATCTTTCGATAGTTGACTTCAATATATTATTCGTGCACAGATGCTTTGTCGACGGACGACGAGCGCGGGTTCGGGTGATGATAGTTGGAAGTAAAAGTCTTCAAAAGTCAAATTCTAATGTTCAAATTCCAAAACAGATCGTATTATTTAAGCATTTTATTTACTATTATTGTTTTATGTTATAAACACTAATTATTGAAGAATCAGCATGTTTTATTAGTGGTGTGTGTGTGTGTGTGTGCAGCGAGCCGAGAGGGCGAGGGCGACTCTCGCGGGTACCGGTCCGCGGAGGAGCAGGCCCGTGAGCTGGCGCGCTCCATCCGGCGTGAGGTGGGCAAGCTGGCTGACACATGGAACTCCCTCGTCGACCGCAGCGACGCCTGGGGACGCTGCCTAGACGACGCCGTGCAGGTAACCTTACCAACAATATACAAAACATGAAAAAAACAAAAAGTGAAAAATCTCTAGCTATTTTTAAGTATTACGTAGAGGCATCTAGAATGCAAATTAGAGATACAGGGGTAAATGTAGGAACATAAGAAAATAATGATATCCTTATTTTTTTACATCAATTTACAAAGACTAACTTAAAATAGTTGTAACGAAATTATTAATAAATTCTAAAGGAAAAAAGGTATAAACTTATGCAATCCAAACAAATGTAAATTTCGATATAACTACTTTTAATGAATGTAAACACGGCTCCAGCCGGCGGCGGCGCGCCTCGGCCGACGGCGTTCATCCGGACATCCGGCTGCGCTTACAATGGCGTTACTTCAATGACCAATTAATTCTGGTCGCACTAATCGCGCGCTCGGGACACACTGCACGGATAAATGCTTTGTAGAGCAGTTCACTGGTCCCCGGTAATAGATGGCGTTGTTGCAAATGTCATTTTGATTGAATCAACAACCATACGTGAACACATCACTATTACAAGAAGTGCCTTCGAAAGAACTTTAAGCTATGTACTTAATGCGTTAAGCAGGAAGTAATATTGTTAGCTGTATGCCGTATACCATACATTGAGGAGCGGCGACCACGCCCGCGCCGCGTCCTGAATACCTGCCGCGCAATGAATGAAAATTGCATCTATGTATCCTTAACAGTTCTATTAGATACAAAGTAATGCATACAAGCTAACCTAGTCTTGGATATACAGGTAGTGTAGGCCTACCGCTACCACGATTCACTACTATTCAAATTACAACCGCCGCACCCTCTCGCGATCACACAATAGTGTTCATTGTACAATGCTGCGTTCGAAACGACTGCCCGCTTCCGTTAATGAACTAACTCTGCATTGGATGACGCACTAACAAGCTATTTGTTATTTTCACCACCGCAACACTATTTGACGATTATGGGGAAAAAACAACGCATTTTAGTAGCAGATAATAGAGACTTAAAATTATTTTTTAAACTATCTTGTAGTAAAAGTAATTCAAGAATTTGAATTTTTATCTCAGCTTACTACTAAAAAGTGATATGCAGTTTTCAATAAGATAGTTCATTAAATAGTTGCAAACAGCAGTAACATGGTCGCTCGCCAGTCAGCGCGGCGGCGCCAGGGCCGGACCACACGCTGTAATTAAAATACTTCTCCGGTAGATGAATTTCATACTGCCCCAGCTGCGATTCAAAGGAATGTTTTCATTGATTATCTATTAAAATATGTAGCATTAAATTAAATGTCATGTTCTTTTGTAGAAAACTTTGAGGTTGTTAATGATAATTAAATCAAAGATATCAACAAAAGATGACCGTAGAAGTGATTCTATAAATAAAAAAATTGAAATATTTTTCACACGCTGTACGCTAAAAAATTCACTGTTTGCTAAACACTTTTAACAACCCCTTCTAAACTCGAGGCACAATATTCAATATCGTTTATCTTATTGTTTTATACTATGAAAACAGTTGTAGAGTTAAGCAAAGAAGCGCTTTAAAGCAACACAAGGCTCACGTCAATCGCTTTGCATTGGTAGCAGCTAGTGGTGGCGGTTGTCGGTAACAATGCGGGGCTCGTTATCGAGATCGTTATGCTGCCACTCGCGACGAGTGCCGGCTAGTGATGAGCGGCACGTTATATCGATATGTCATGGAAATTTTGTCGAATTATATTTGTTATAATAATACAAGACTTGTTTTAATCTTATTATCTTACTGTAGGTTTATGTAACGATAATTTAATCAAATTCCCCTTTTTATTGTTAAGAATTCAAAACTTGTATCGAATTATGATCGGCCGAGTCTATAACTTGCTATATTATAATATAACGATCAGGAAGAAGTGAGATGCTATTTCATTTACTGTCAACCATCGATATCGATATAAATTTCACAACGTCATTCCACTACTACCACTTCTCGTTAGGAACAAACCGATAAGTTATTTATGACAAATATATCTTTTCTTAGTAGGTACAAAAATCAAAGGTTTTTCTTCTACAGACAGTACACCTAAAAATCAGAAAGTTTTTTTTCTGTGAAAAATATCTACTTACATTAGGATCATGAAAATGTATGGGTTAATGAATGGAGCAAACAGCGAGTGCGGAGGTTGACGCACGTGTCTGACACACGGGCGTGCGCTCGCATACATTACGGCGCGCTTTGCTCTGCACTAACTCTGCAATATACGCCCTGATGTTGCCACATGTGTCATTAAATGACACGTATGAATAGACCTTATGGGATTGTTTTTTTATTACTCGAACGTTCCCATTTATTTTTTATTTCGACCATCTAACGGCTAATTACTTGAAACGACATTTAAATGTAACGGTTTCTTAAATGATAAGGCATATTTTTTTTTTAATTTTCAAAACGAAACGAAGTGATCAAGATATCGTTTTAATAATCGGCAGTTGGTTACATCATACATTTCTTATCAAAGGAAATATTTGTCATATTTTATCGACAACTGAACTTAGCATCACTATAAAACTATCATTGAATTAACTAAAACACGTAACTATCTGAGAAGGTTACCTCACAGGGTTGCGGTTACGTACTGGTGACGTCACAGAGCCCCGCGGCCGCAACCGCAAGGATTTGAACTCTTCGAGGGACAGAACTTGTGCACATACGAATACGTGTAAATCTACTATAGTATATAATTACTGTTAGACATTAATATAATTGTAACAACGTAATTAATTTAAACAAATGGCCAAAATGGCGCGCTATTCAAATACGTCTGAATGACATTGACAGATGTCAGGTAGGGACGGGACGTATAGGCCAATGATCTAGTGTTGGCCCAATTCACCAGCGCAGTACTGATTTCTTAACATTTCACAACGGATGAACGGATCTAGATGAAAATTGGCACAGAGATTATTGTCTGTAATAGCGCATAGACTACATAATTATTGTTTTATTATCTCGCGGGCAAAAGCTAGTGCTCTTATAAAGTTTGTGGAGTCAATGTTAAATCAAGTCAATCACAAATTGAGGTATCCGTAAGATTAATTAACCGGCTTAACCGCACTCAAACGTTGCGGTTAAGGTTAAAGCCGAATTGATATAATTAAACATTAACGCGAGATGATGTTTGCTCGACTCACCGGCCGACCTCGCAGTACCTATCCATTGCAGTTTGCGAAGCGATCCAATTTGCGAATTAATAACATTTTTGTTAACCGACCGATGTTTGCTTACATTTATTAAATAGGTTTTTGTTTGTATTTACATTGGCTAAATGTTATATGCTTTTGATAATGTATTGATACATGCCCGAAGGTAATATTTGTCCAGTTATAGAGAATTTGCGTTTAAAATATTGATAGAAAACATAAATGTTTTATAATAACCGTAGTAATGTATAACCAGTAAATCGTTTTATACAGCTTTGTCATAGAAATCTTAGAGTATTCACGAGTTCTGTAGTAATTTAATTAGAAGCAATAGATGTCCA
This sequence comes from Papilio memnon, assembly GCA_003118335.3. Taxonomy (NCBI): domain Eukaryota; kingdom Metazoa; phylum Arthropoda; class Insecta; order Lepidoptera; family Papilionidae; genus Papilio; species Papilio memnon. The sequence goes on from LD688949.1 coordinate 212,825, forward strand.
TAGATAGAGTGTGCATTGTCCGCGCCCCTGCCCACTCCGTTACTTGTAATCGAGTGTTTTATGGGACCAGCTTTATGACGTCATAAAGGTTGATTTACGCTCTGTTTTGGTTTTACTGTTATCTGCTTATTCCAGCCGGTCATTTGCTCTGCCGTTTGCGAGTGAAATTCGAGCCGTAGTGCAATTTTGTCCTATTGAATTTATTGGCTAACAACAACAATAAAGAAAATTATCTCTGTCGATCTGTGTCAATTCAAAATAACATATTTAGAGCGCACGCACACCTTTGACTAAATTATCGCAAAACTGTTCAGTCACGCTTTGATTCCTATGAACTCATATGAAGGTGGAACACTACTTGATTTTTAATATAATAGTTGTGCAACTAAACAGTTGAATGGGCAGTGAAACAATCCACAATCGCACAACAGTTGTGCGCCTGCTCTTAACTTTAAACTAGTAAGTTAAAATTCAGTGTGTGTAACTCCTGGTAATCGTCTTGTATTAGATCGTTGCTTATACGGTTTGGTTTAAAGCCACATATACTAAGTTCTACCATACATACGTCTTTCAGCACATTTAATTGAGACATACGCGATCTAGATGCCGGCAATTGGCAGACGGTAGAGGGCGGCGCCAGCATTCCGCATGTCTGTATAGTTGTCATGTATCGGTCAATACTAATAAATACTAATTCTAAACAATTAAATAGGCTTAGGTACACTTAACAATAATTTTGCTGTCCTTTTTGCTAATTACTAATTTTATTGTTTTCTTGTTTCAGGTAAGATTTTTTGAGATTAGTAAAAGGTTTATGGGTAAGTTTTTAAACTATTTAAGTTTATAACATTGTTAAACTTTCACTAAAGATTATTTACTACGAATGTTGTATTTTTATATAGAGAATAAATTTCTATATCGTCGATATGTTCCCGAAGTGGTATATAAACAACAATATAGAACTATCGTGTACCTTGTACTGGGTGGACGTAGTGTGACGTGTTAGCTCGGAGCTGGATTAGGCCGCAGTTGGCTATAATCTAAATTGGACACAACACGTGGCAATGTAAATGTTTCGGATTACCCGATAATATGGAATTACATTAATTTAAACTAAGACTGTATTTAAACCCTAATAACATGTTAAAGATACATTACTAAAAATCTGTTCTTGTTTTCATTGTTATGTAAATATTTAGCCATTTTCCTCAGGCAGCAAATTCTAATCCGTATTGATTATTCTTGTATTATTTATTCAATCAAAAACCACAAACCATATCAAACAGGTTCTCACTTCAACCGTGCGATTTAATATGCATTAATCGAATCCGCGACCGTTGGATCGCATCATCCCTAATTAATACTCACCGCAATCTAATGATACACGCGATTGTAGTTTCAATTGGTAGTAGAATAAGAACGGAAATCGCTTGCTAGTTGTAACGTCGTGTTAATTGTGCAGTATTTGTGAATGGGATTCTGGTCCTTATTGCCGGGATTTGTGTATTGAAATGAGGTTGAGAATTATGTGCCAACGTCCCGGGAATGGGGCCATTGTGCGCTGCGGAGTATCAATGCAAGACGAGATTTTTAATTGGTGACGGATTTATTGCAGGATTCTATGGTTATTATTGAATGATAAAAGGAATTATTGTTACCGCATTTCTTATTTATATTGTAGGAATAAATAGACATCAATACGTCCCTGTCTTTTATTAATTGTGTATAGATTTTTGATCCATTAATAATGTTCTAATGTAAAGCATACGCAGAAGTATATTCATAATCGATTCAATTTTTTTTTAAAACTTCAAGTAACCATGGCAACCTTGTTTCTATGGAGCTATTGGACTGTCGTTTTTGTCTTTCTCGTGGAAAATATTTTATAATTTTTTCACCCCCCTAAGCTTAATTGCGTAAAAGTATTTACCCTAAATACATTGAAATGTCTTTAATTTTTATATAATGATTTCCAGTATACCAAAAAGGGATTAAGCTTGAATAATTCATTATTCTTAAAGTTACAACATAAGTAATGTGGTTACGTAAAAAATTATTACCGAAACCATGAGATTGTTGTTTTACGAAAATTAATTTACGATTCGATCTCGGCTTTCAAAGTGCAACATACAGGTTGAATATTAATGCCCCGATGTACCAACAGTATCGAAATTAAATCGGTAATTGCTTTGTTAACTTACAACAACTTGACGTAAACTTTATCAAGATGTTTGCGAAATGCAGCGACCTTATTAATCATCTTCAATCATATGCAATATGTTGCTGAGCTTATATATAACTTTGAATGGTAAAGCAGTGACGAGACAG
>LD688949.1:215210-248176 GCA_003118335.3 Papilio memnon
TAATATTATAAATGCGAAAGTTTAGATGGATGGATGGATGTTTGTTAGAGTTTGTAGCCTAAACGGCTAAAGCAATTTCGATGAAATTTGATATATTCATAAATATAGAAGATAGAATCGATGAACACAGGCTACTCACTTTTGTTTTTTTAACTCCACGCGGACGGAGTCGTGGGCGCAAGCTAGTAGGCTATATTTATTACAATTTTTATTTCCGCGCGGCCGAAGACGCGAGCAACAGCAAGTTTATAATATTCAGACGTCTGTAACTGTAGCAAATCATATTACTAGTATATTTTATTAAATGAACTTACCCAGTAAATAATTGTGTTTTATAATGCATCTGTCAAAATCCCGGTCTCAGGAACCCGCTCCATTATTTATTTAGTTCGCTGTAAGTGCCACTCAAAACAGTGTCTTAATTAACCAGAAACTGAGAGAAGTTGCAACTACGTACGGTAGCGACTACATCACATAGAGTACAGCGTTGAACTTAACAAAATTCTACTTTACTATAAGTAATTATAAATTATGACTTTAATAACAAGTTGATATATTTAAATAGATTTTAGTATTATATTTACAGCTTTTTTATATTATATTACATGAATTGCTTATTGCCTTGCCTTTAGTAATGTTCATTTCTGTATTTTATATTTGTGAACGCACTTCAAAAAGTTTAAATAACTTAAAAAAAATAAAGAGCAATAACAATAATTGATTATTTTATGCGATTCCACGCTTCCGCTCGTGCGTGTGTCCGCGTCCGCTTAGCTTTGCATTTTGCCCGCTGCTCATAAATTCATAATTAAATAGCGAGCTACGGCTTTGCCTCGTTACTGAGCTCAATTTTATTTAATTTCTCCCCCCTCCCGCCCCGCACTTTACCCCCCACTCGCCCTCCACCGCCCATTCTTTAGTTTTTGCTTCGCTGAAAGAGAAATATACATTTTTGCTCAATTTTGAAGTATTACATTGAATGGCAAGTCGGATTTCGACATTTATTCCGCACTGAAAGCCGGAACCTTACAATTGCATAATGTTTACGAAGTACAACTATTTTTTGCAACTTTATTTTGCTACATACAACATAATTATCTTGTATTTACATTCACACACCACTTAAGTTGATTAAGCTTATGTTCAAATAATGGCAGTAATATTACTTTCTTATAAAATAGTTAATTGTGTCTCAAACTGACAAAGTCTAATAACTAACTTAAAGGAAGAATATCCATAAATAGCCGTTAGATGATTGTCGGATGTCATCAGCTTGCAACAATTTCAAATCAATGACTGACCCAATTCGCTCCGTCTATCATTGGGCGAGGGCCACGTGCGCCCTCCGCCGGCGGCCGGCACGGCTACGTTTTAATTACGAAAGCTGTGCCTACCGACTGCAATCAACTGGACACTACTTTGACGTACACGATCTACATTCCAAGTTTATTAAAGATTAACTATAATTTACATTGCTTTAACTATTTTCTGCCACCCTCAAAGTTTCTACCAATATTTATTTGTAGACGAGAAAGGTGAAACTCTACGGTTATACGGTTATAAAACAATACAGCAATCTTACTATCTAACAAACTCCATGGTTTGTTCACAACTTTACCAACTTTAGTCAATTTCACTTCCCACTTAAACCGTAGTCAAACTTAACAGACTACTTAATTCAATACGAGTTTTAGTTTTAATTAAGGTCTCTAACGTTAAATCCAACTGTACCATTGAATAACTACTTAAGTTATACCAAGCATTAACATGTTCCAAAACATAACATAAAGTTTATTAAAATATTAATACTCAACATTTAAACCTTTTATTTACATGATTGTGTAAGTTACACTAACTTNNNNTAAAACAATCGAAATGGACCAAACAAAAAGCAGCAGCGCAGAGACGCGGTGCAAGTAATACGTCATCCAGCCTCCATTAACTTAGCTCTCGTTTCTTTGTCAGCAGATTCCCAAGTTAAATAGCGCACTAAGTTGCCGGACCTCACTTAACCGAGTGCCTGATTAACTTTAACTCAAACTTTAGAGTTCGAAGTATATTAATTAATATGAGCGCTGTTGTTAAGCATCCGTTGTTTTAAGACCCAGCAAGTTCACTGCCTCAACTTAAAATGAGAAACTCAAGTTTGTTTTATACTTTAAGTTTGCACTGAAAAATATAAGCTAATAGTTTTAATGAGATTTTTATTATATAAAAGATTTTCAATAGAAAATCTAAATAAGAAGAATAGAAAGTCTAAATATAGAGGAAATAAATATCTAAAAAATTAATAACACATGAAAATTAAGTAATTAGACTTTCATCAGTCCTCTAAGTTACATCTAAACTATTATATTCCTAAATCAATCGAAACTAGTTCAGTCTCCGAGTCTATCGGACGCATACTGAAACGACATTTAAAATTATAATTGATAAGACTTATCTTAAACTCCAAATTGCACTAAAATTTTGACATTTGTAGGATTGTAGGCTGCGCTTACGAAGCGAAGTGTTCAAGATTCGTTTCAGTATTACGCTGATTGAGTCATAGTGTTAGCCAAGTTCTCTTGATCCAGATTATCTATTGAATCTTGTGATTCAAGATATTTCCTGACATTTGTGCAAACTGCGTAAGTGTTTACTTAACTAGTTTAATATGAACGTTAGATTTTCTTCCCCGAGTCAATGTTCGTTAACATTTCGACATGTAATAATAATATACAAGATTTTAAATAGAAGTATTGCACAATATAATTTTTTAATAACTTATTTCATGCTTATGTACAGTTGATGGTTATTTACATAATAAGCGGAAACTGTATCTGAAACAAGTAAGATTTTGTAGTCAGTTAGTCCCTGTGGCGTGAATACATTAAGTGTAAGTACCAGACGATACAAAGTAACCAACTTAGGTCATTGAATAATAATATTACGGACAAGTGTGTCGCAATCGGCGCGTTATGTCCCCGCAATAAACGGCGCGTCCCGAACTCGCCAGAAAGGACATGAATTGCCAAATTTACTGCTATTAAGCTTACAGCCGGTGAAATTCCATCCGCAGCCGTAACGCTGTAACGCCGGAGCTGTTATGCAACGTGACGCAGTTGTCCGATTGGTTCGGCCAATCTCTTGTCAATTTGCATTCCCAATCTAACTCCGATGGCGACGTGTTCGGCGTTTTTAATTCGCTTTTATATTTATCTGCTATTTTTAGGTTATTCTAGCAGCCGAAAATTGGCGGGAAATTGAAACTTCCCATCGTTTTAAATGTGGTATTTTGTTTGTGGATTCTGGTGTATTTGGCTCAATTTATCTCAAATCAATTATCGATTTGATTTGATACTTTTTGTAGTGATAATTTCATTTCGATGTATTATTATCAACTGTAAGTTAAAGTTATGTTATGTTAAACATGAACCCTTTAAGTCCTGTCGTAAACCCTTGTCGTTACACAAGCGAGAAGCAACACGATATATTTGTCTGTCTGTCTGTTTAAATAATGGTCTTATCAATTTTCTCAATTGCCTGCAAGAGTTTTTATTGCATTATTATGATTGCATTTTGCGCAATTCGCTGGATGAATATTCATGTTCTTGTTACATAATTTCTTATCGACTCAGCGGGCGCCAGTAATATTGCCTTAAATGTTCATTTTACACAGACATGCATTGTTCAATTTAAACTAAGCCTGCATAATGAATATTTGAAATTGATCTATACGGAGAATAGTTGATATATAGACGATTAATAAAAACAGACGAGAATTCCAATTATGTTTGCCTCTAAGTTCTGTCTCGGGATTGAGGTTCCTTTGGCTTTTCCGCTCTCTTATCCCTTTGTTATAAAAAAAAACACCCATGTTACATACCAATATTTTAGCGTATGCTACATTAGACAAGAATAGGCAAGGGCTACAGAATGATGACTCAGTTCAACATTTCTATTATAATGTCAGCATAGTGCGGTACACAACACTAACTGGAGCCGAACCCATTGTAGGTGCGCATTGTGAGTGATCTGTTTGGCAACATCCTGCCTCCTGGCGCGCCCTCGCCGCCGCCGGGTCACTGACCCAATAGATGCAATTAACTGTTCGCTACAAGCTTTACTACTTAAACTTAATTGATACGATAATGATCTTTCAACATTAGAAAACGTTGCAACCTATATAATGATTTAAAATAATGGTTACATTATTAAGCAATAATTAAAAAACTGACTTATAAGCCGTCTTTGACAAAACTAGAATTTAAACGCATAATTTCATCTACTTAATTTGAGTGTACTTACGTACTTAATTTATTCATTAATGGTGAACAAGTGTCTAATTCAAACTTTATGCTTACATCTTGGTCGTAGTGAACTAATTATAAAGAAATCAATTTCTCGAAAACAGGGACATATAAAAACATTGGATTTAGTTATTAAAATTATGAGCTTACGGTTCTCCCTCCCCTCCCCTCCCCTCCCCTCATTTAATTTCAATGTTAAAATAATTCAAAATAATAAACACTAAATTGAACCACGTTATTACTCGTATAGTCCACAATAAAACTTAACGTGACGTGAATTTATGATTTATTTAATATGATAAAAGCACGCGAAAGGTGTATTTGTGAAAATATAGTTATTGTAGAAACACCGCGCTTGTCTGGGGAAGGCTGATAAGGATGCCCTCGTAAAATTATCGATATTTTAACGATATAAATAACTTTATTTTACGACCAGCTTTATGCCGTTAACTTTATGTTGTTCGCTCCACATTCCTTTTGTTCACTTCTAAATATAATCTAAAAAGGTTAACTTTATTTTTTATCTATTTTTCACTGGTGATAAATCTCCCGTAGCGGAAACCACCCAGATGTGGGGTATTACGACTATTTCCAGTAAAGCTGTATTGTGCAAACATTATTGTTTTTCTGGGCTAACGATATGTGTGTGTCAGAATTTTATTAGGGCAGGATTTAGTTTCGTATAAATAACTTCAAAAAACATTAGAATTTCTTGTCATATCGACTATCGATAAATGTTATAACGATTTTGTAAAAAGTATGCACCCGAACTCAATTATTGAAACTTCTATTGAATAACGATAAATGTATAATAATAATATATCGATAGGTTATGTCCCCACACTAGCTGTGAGATCACGCATGGCAGGACCAAGTATAATGATTATGTAAATACGTGCGCCGGCGCAGCGCAGGGCGCGCAGCTTTTGCATGTCGCGGTGGCGGCCAGTGTCATGGCGGCCGGCTGGCAGGCGCCCGCGCGCTCACACGCCACATATTGGAATATTTATCGATTATTTGTTTGCAAAATTGTATTTGAAATATTAACTGTATAGTGATTGTTTTTAAAGTGCAATGTTTATAGTGCAATGGATAATGTTTTAAGGCATAATTACAATTTTTTTCATCGTAATTGATAAGAGCTTTTTTACTTTTTTTTATATGATTTGCTTCGGGCAATTTAATTGATATATAGACATTTATAATATTAATAAGATAGTGTCGAATGATGGTTTTTTCGTGTCTATTGACATTGCTGTGGGCTATGGTTGGGACATCGTGCGAATATTCCTAACTGTCGAAAGCAAAGTGCACTTGAGAGCACAGGGATTCCAATTGAATGTGCTCTCTCATGTTGACCCTGTGTTTGTGTGGCTGTAACATTATACGTATGGAAACTGACACCTCGTACAATCCAACCTGTGTCTTTTATGTTGACAACAGTTATTTTATCAATGTAAATTAATACTAATGTAAAGTTTTAATCAGAGCTCTTTAGTAGACATATTGACATAGTGGCATATCAGTAGAATATTGTATTTATAAAATTAGTTTTACGAGTTAGTTTTTATATTATTCACTGGTTATTTATTTAACATTTTACTTATGTAATTCGAGCAATGTAATGCTAATTATTTCTTTGACAAACGACATAATATATAACTGCTACTGTTACAATTACTGAACCGAACACAATCATATTTTACAAGATTACACAAGTATGAAGTAATCGTAATAATTGTTGAATGAAATTCATAAACTTCTAAGATCCAAATTACTTAATCTATAACATTCGACACGTATAATAATGTTTTATTATTAATTTACTAACACGTACGTTTTTGATACGTAAAATAAAGTTATCACATACTAGATCGTCTTTTTATAAACAAATAAATTGATGTAAACTTACATTGTCATAGACAACTTTCAGTACAAACATTATGATTTCCGAGTACCAACTATAGAACAATGTGTGAGTTTGAGGTCATCTTACCTTGACAGTGGACAATGAGCGCAGGTAGCCCAGTGCCGACCGGCTCAGTCCCGGGTTCAATCCGTCACGCGCGGAGCACGCAAACTGGAAGGTCGTGATATTTGCGCGTGCGCCGCGAACCCGTTCGGCGAGAAACGGGAAGGGAGACTATTGTTTGGACTATGGAATTAGGACGCGTTTTCTATTTACCTACATTATCTAAACGGTGAAAGTCTAGGTCTTGCTATAGAATTTACGAGCTGTAAACCTAACTAGTATTTATAAAACGTGTCGCGTTTTGAAGTTATGAGCCTCAAAGTTCAGATAATCCATTGAATTTATGACACAATAAACAGGAATACAAATCCTAACGAATTGTTAATGAATACATTATTCACAATAATGTATTTATTACTAGGGTAATACATATTTAGTGACACAGGCGAGGCATGACGGGTCAGTCGGTACACCCATTGTAGTTTATTAAATTAACAAAACGCTTTAACACATCACAATCCACAATCCCATTGAGTCATTCGTGATTACATCTCCAGAATAATATAGCGTATACACTAGACGATGTAAAACGCGCGTTTATAAGCCGTTAAATTCCATATAACAAAGAATAAAATTCGCCATATAATATCGAATATCATACAGAAATCTGTCTTGTTTTGACAAATTATAATTCGGCACATATTAAGTATATAATTTATAAAACGCGTGACTGAAGCTTTAAAATGCCTAGTATGTGTTGTACCTAATATAAAGGCATATCCACACATGAGTCACGGAGCGCGCACTTCCGGAGCGGCCGCACTTCAACAATGCCCACGTTGTTTCCTCGCCTGATTAATAGACACATGGGATGTTACATAAACTGGTTTGATTTTGAAAGCATGTATGTTGTATAATGATTATTAAGTAAACGAAAAGATCGTTTAAACGGTTGTAATTCATGAATGCTGATAGCTTTGAAAATGTCTTTATAATAATTGAACCCTAACCGACTAATATCACAGCAATATACTTGTTTTAAGGGATCGAATCTTTAAATCCTTGCTCACATCGATCTCAGTTCGCTTGCAATATTTCGGGTCGGAGCTTTACCTCACTTAAGGGACATAATGCCAAGTTTACGCGTGAGGGGCGACGTGCAAGTGCTGACGGCCCGGCCAGTGTGGGACGTGATCGACTGCTGACTGCTGACGGCTGGCAGATGGGACGTGGCCAATTCATGCCCACTCTACCCGCCCGTAGCGCCGCGTATACTCGCGTCCAGCATACAAAGCAATCGCTAGTGTTGGTCGGAGTCGGGATTGTTAATTAGCGTGAGAAATATGTATCGATATAAATGCATAATATTAGATGTGATTAATAAAACACACACACAGCCAAGATTTTTATATCATATTTAACATTAATGTTATATACTCGTATGTATTAAATATTAAACAAACGTCAAAATACATTTGAAGAGTCTAAAAAAACAGAAAGTTATTTTGATTCGTCACTAAACGTGATTTTTAAACAATGGCGAATGTTTGCAATATTGAGATCGATATTAAAGTTCAAAAAAGCTTTTTATTAATTTCTTATTATGTATGAAATATTTTATCGATATTGTCCTCTGTTCAATAACATCACTAGTGAGTACGGGCGTGTCTCAAATATCGTCGGATTTATTTTCACTGGTGCCAAACGCGCCGCTTTCCGCCCCTTTACCGAGAACAATCTATTTCCACTGCGGACTAAATTGAAAATTCGCCAGCTCGTTTGAAATGGACTACGAGACGTCTTTGATAGAGTGCTGCCTTAATGAAATATTATATTATCTTGTAAACTCACTTTAAAACACAGTTTTTATACAAGACGTTCAAACAAATAAATTAATGTTCAAATGAAACAAAATATTCCTCGAAACGTAATTACAAATAGACACTGATGTTTAGCTTATTGTTGTTGAAACGTATTTTGACATGTCACACAATGTCCATACATTCTGTAAACAAAGTCAATTATAAATGATCCCATTATATTCTATAACATTGTGTAGGAATCATTATTTTGTTGTCAGTAATAAAAACAGCATCGAGAGTAGCGACTGGCCCACAAACGGCACCCTCTGTGCTCTTAATTGCCGAAGCTTTGCCCCGGACGCCACTCGAGCTTAATAAAGAAGACATTACTTGCACTCTGCCAACTTTTTTATGTTTTTTTATCTGCTTGACACTTAGTGGCCAGCGTTTTTAATAACCTATTTTTATTAGTGTCATTGAAGGCTGTGTCTTCTTTGGCGAAACTAAAAATTATTGACATTAAAACATTACTTAGTAAAGTATTAAAGCGCATTTTCACATACTCTACTATACAATTAAGTAACCCAAAAGGAAATGTTAATTAATCGTGTCGCATCAAATTCAACGTCTCCTAAACAAGAACAGTTTCCGCGAGCGGCGGCCGCGGACGCAGCGATGTACAGCGCACAAGATGTATTTGTCGCGTCGCTATTGCCAATTAGTCACGTCGCAACAAACTCGGACGATCCTAACAAAATTCCACCACGCAATAACCTACCTAATTGTGAGCTAATTAAGTCTATTATAGCTTGAGGGTATCATTACACTAGTACTGACTCACGGCGTCTGAGTTAAAAATGTTTTTCTGCTAATTAAAGCCGCTTTGCTAAATTACAGGCTGTCAGGGAATTGTTGCTTAGAACCGTTTGAAATGTTACTGATGGTGCTGTTCTTTTCAAAAGCGCTACAAAGTTTGAGAAAAATTAAAAATACTCGGACTCGGTGCAAAACGCGTCCTTTTTTCCCGGAACTCTACCACGAATTTGGTGTTTGTAAAAAGACGATGCTTACTGAATCGTCTTTTATTTTATTTTAATTAATAACTATGTAACAATACATATAGGAATCTCTTCTATATCTGCGATAACTATTAAAATACCAGTAAAATTGTGTTGACCAAACTACAATTTTAGTCATATCATTTCCTCGGTCATAAACCTTTCATTAATTCCGTCCATTAATAAAAAATATAAACAGGAATTGCGCATTTCCTGTTCCCCGTCAAATTGTAAGTATATTTGCGCTACATACCACCGGCTCAAGTAAACTCACTATTTACGATGCCCGGCGTTGCTCGCAAAACAAGCAGCGCCTTCCGGCTATTACTATGGGATAAGCTTTCCTATATTTGTTTTAACTTAAGCTATGAAAATGTTGAGTTTAACTTAAGTATTATTTAGTACAAAAGTGTTAGCAAGTTTAAACTTTCGTGAGACCGGCACCGATTAATTTCGGACACATCGGGGTCCATTGAAAGTCTGAATAAAGAACTGATTATCTTATCTCTACATTTACATTAACGCGTGCCAATCTAAATGGTAGACAGTCATTGCTCCCGCCAATAGTATATGATGCAATTTTTTCTATTTACAAAAACTTGTCAATGTCTTGTTCTATGGTTTGATAAGTCAGATATATGGGAACGCAAATATCCTTTGTAACTGTGGACATGTGATAAAAGTAATCCATTTGAGAGCACTAACATTTGCCAAAGTATAGGATCAGGACGATCTAATTAAAGTGAGGCAGCTCCCGGTATGCCAAAAAGAGCAAGCGCGCCCGCCGCGCTCGCCTCGACGCGACGCCTCCGCTACAAATATCTTCACAATACACATACAGACATTGCATTTTTATTAAGTACTAAATGTTGCTGGCGACTTGGACTCTGTGAAATAAAAAAAAATACATAGCCTATGTTACGCACTGATAACGTAGCTTTTTAATGGTGAAAAAACGTCTTATACGTTTTAACAATATTTTTATAAATGTCACAATTTATTTAAATACGTGACTATTCTATTTATATTATTTTCAACATGTCCTTTTTATCACGGAATACATTACTATAGTGCTAGTAAATTAAAAGTTGAAAGTCAATTTTCAATTTAGTTTTAGACCTACAAATGTATTTCTTGTACTAGTTCCTACAAATATATATTTTTCGTAACTTACTGGTATTTCTGTGTAGACAAAATAATAATGAATGATGTAAAGAGAAATGTAAGAGCAAGATGCACATTGGAAGTGCGCCAGAGATGCGCAGATAGATGCTAAGCGCGGCTTACCTTCACTAAATCTTGCTAGTTTTGCTTGTGTTGCCATAATAAACTGCCTGATTTACGTTCTGCGCGAATACTTACTGTTATGCTGTTTCAACTTGAATTTATATCATCGTAATAAAATTAGACATGTTTACTTGCGTTTTGTTGACACTATACCTAATAAATTAGAATATTATTGTAATAACGCGGGTTTATATGTTCAAACCCGCGTCTGTCCTCCGTCTGACGGATGATTCGATTTTGTTTTCATTATATGGTTGAGTTACAAACAAAAGAGCGTGTGAAGGATGTCGAATTTGTTGATGATACAGGTTATGAACCTGGGACATCGTTATACAGGCTGTCGCCTGCGACAAATGACAGCCGACAGGCGACAGGCGACAAGTCGCTTCGGATCGTGTATGATTCATAACGTTCCGAGTCGACACGTTCAAAGAATTTTAAGCTGGATTCACATTCTTGTAAAAAAAACAATAATTTACTTTCGAATTTTAGTGTTTTAATAAATATTCTTATCGCATATACGGTTGAAATCCCATCGCCAGGAGTTACGTCATTTTAGCAAAATTGAATTTCAAATATGTCTTTGTACAGAATTATTGTTGCAAATTAATTTCTCGTGGGTTAATCTAGTTGTTTTGACTCTTACGTCAATTTTTATTTAGAAATAATTGATATTTAATTTCTCAAATGTGATAAAATTCAAGTAAATGCCCAATACCTAATCGGTATTCGATTGTCGAGGACCATCAAAAACCAAGGGTCAATGTGCTCTCATTCAAATGAGCGACGCTGTATTGCTAAATGTTGCGCGTGCGCCGGTTCGCTAATAAGTACATATTGCTCCTTAAATTGACTGCACACGGAGGGACATCACATAATACTTACATGAAATACAGTTTAAAATTATTCACCACATAACCTAACGCATTATGAATAGCTAAACAGTTCCCACCACTGAAGTCTTAAAATGAAGCCCATCCAGATTTCTGTTGTTTATGACTTCATACGTAAAATTGACCACACGTGATCACGTTTCAAGAACTGTTGTCCAAAGTTGCAAAATTAAATTACAAATATAGACATGCCAAAATGATATGCCACGTTGTCATTACACTGAGGAATACGTGAAGATTAAAAAAAGGTCACGTGTAAGGAAAAATTACGAAATTATATTTAAGTAAAATAAATCACGGACATTAAATTATATTATTTTGCTTGTATCTTTTAATAGTTAAATAACTTTAAATATTGCAATAAAGTGTTAACATGACATAAACAATGCGATTATACGAAACGAAGACAGACGGACATGAAGACGTGAACTAGTATAGTGTAGCAACGATCAAAATGCACCTTCAAACGGAGCTCCCGTGCGACATCTCGCGGCACAGCTGCGAGGTGAAGGTGCAGGTCTCCCGGGAGGCGGAGATGCTGTACTATGAGCTCATACGAGCACTGGAAGAAGAGGAAAAGGTAATCAGAACCAACGTTAAATTCTGTTTCAAGGCGTCACTTAAATAATATTAACAATAACTATCGAAGATTTCTTACAACTATGAAATATTTGTCAAAAGTAATCTTTGTATTTACAATGGCTACCTTCGCTTGAAGTTCGTTTATTGTAGATTTATCTTAGAATTTGCAGTTTATTTCATTAACATATATCTCGTTTTCTAGTTGTAGAACTTTTTTTCTAGAAATTAATTAGTGACTTTTTTTGTTGTAATTTTGTCTACATAATTCGATTTCTTCTTAATAATTAATATCTATACGAACTCGTGGCATGTAATTAAATTCGATTCCAATAGCCATAAAATGCGAAACGGGTAGGACGTGGTATCCATAATAAATGAGATAATTGAGACATTTAACGTGATTTCGTCCGCTATTTTGCATTCTGCTCTCACATTTTCAATTAGCGTAACTTTCGAGTTCCCTTTGTTAATTAAATCTTCATATTTCAATAAGTGAATGCGTTCGCGGATGTTTGACTTGTGTAGTTACACGTTAGAAAGGAACAAGTTGAACTACCGAACTGATTTCAATCTGCTATTACAACATTAATAAGGTCCATTGTTATAAAATTTATGCATTTTGGTTAGAACTTAACTTTTTTATGAACAATGTTTTTTTTTAAACAAAAAGTGTGAGTTAAATAATATCGAAGCGTTTTTTGTTCTTTAACATGGTAACCCTACTTCGTAACGATACACATTCTGGTCCAAATCCTCGGCAATGTCCTGACCAAACCAGTTCCGTGTGATGCAGAACCGTTGGCGTCTTGTTTTTATCATTTAAACATAATTAATGCAACACTGGACACCGGACGAAACTCAACCTGCGACCACTTGAAATAAGGTGACCGTTTGATACACAAGTAAAATGGGACCTCAAGATGCAACTTGCTTTTGCTTTGATTCCAGCTTTAGTTTAATTTAGCCCTTAAAGTGAAGAAAAAGAAGTGAGATACTATTGATGATTTTTTTATTAATATTTTACTAATTTTACTCCGATACTTATAAATATCTGAGTTTAGTTAGTTCTTTAAAATTTTTATAAAAATAATTATTTTAAGTAAAATTGGAAGTCCGGACTAAATTTTGTTTCATGGACACATTTAGTATCAGGTCAATTACATCACGTGTTAGGGATTTTTTAAATAATCTTGTAAAAAGTTAATTTCCTTTCGATGTTAAGTTTCTTTTTTTTTTTAATTATAATCAGCCGGTTTAATATGTAAATAGTTGTTATCTTGTGTACGTAAATACGCATAATTTTAAATAAGAAAACTAAAAGAAAGGGAATTATCGACTTTTTAATTTGATATAGCCAGTAAGTACGACGTTACGATGTACGAAGTTGGAATTCTCATTTTGAATATTTGAGTATTTGTCAACGGGGATTATTCTATGGGGGTATTAATCAGTAGTTCCGTTTGTTCAGATGTTCCTATCTGTCGGAAATGACCAACTTTGTAGTTCTCAATAAACATTTTCTTGCATTCCATCTGTTTGCTTTCGTCTGTGCTGTTTAAATCTCGGATTATTTGTTGGATGGTCTGCGGTTAGTTCATGTAGCCGATTTCTTAAAAAAAATGTTTTTTGTTTTGTTTATTCTAAAACAAAACGCCTAGATATTAATAATTGTGTATATAGTGAAGCATTAGTGTGTTATTTAGTTATTTGTGTAATAATGGCATTTAGATCTTTTACAGCATTTATCTTTATAGAATCAACAAACCAAATAAAACCGATATTCGCTAATGAATGTATAAAATGGCCGTTTAATAGCCGTTTGTCGAATGGAATAGCGAATTATTTTTAAATAAAATCACTTTATAAATACTATATCGACTGTTGGCTTTTTTTTTAATACTCGTGATTTATTTGTAAAGTCCCCACTCACGCGATGTTTGAAGCCATAATTGCATTTTATTTTATTTTTGTTTAACTCCACTGTAAATGACGCTTGGCGCAAGTGAAATTGAATATTTCAAAAATACTGAAACGAAAAATAATTAAGCTTGTATTAAATTATTGTTTATTTATATATAACTCTTAAAGACCTCAAAGTTTATAAACTAATACTAATGAGGTTATTATAATATTTTTGATTTCACGTTTCGACGAGTTGCTTTTAACTTGGACCACACACTGTGCAGTCGTGTGAAAGTAATTCCCGGCAATTTTCAGAATGGCAGCGGCGATGTGTCTGCTGATCGCCTGCTCTGTGCTCTGAGCTCTCTGTACTGCATGTAGCTACTCTGTGCTCTGTACAACTTGTTGTTTTAATATTTTTTACTTTGAATCTTTTTACCACAGACAGAGTAGATAAACTTAAGTAGTGCTTTTAGTATTTTATGGTTGTGTTTACGACACTATTTTTGTGTTAATTTTATTTAAAACAAATTCTAAGCGGATCATATCAAATTGAAGGTTACGTTCTAATTTAAAAAAAATTGTGGAGTAGATTGTGATCTCTATAGTTGGAATCGATTTTCAATTCTTATCATCGGTCGAATCTGGACTGAAATCTCATCATTTAAATAAACAAGATCGGAATTTAACAGTCACTAGTACATTATTCACACTCATTAGAAATTCAAACCCACTATCCCCTGACATTGACACCTCGGCGCCTGACGCGTCGCTATGACGTCACAAGTCAGACCCTTAATGAGTTGGTGTGTCAAAATGAAAAATGTAAGGTGATTTGACATCGCGACCCGCGTCCTGACAAGTCTGATGTCGTATTATTCAACTCTAATGTGTTTCTGTGCATCATAAAACGAGATAAACAGGACATTCACCTTTTGGTATTTTGATGACGGACAATGAAGACAAAACATAACCAAATAATGACACATTTCAATGAACCATACGATATGTACTTCGTTATTACTGTTTTGTTTTGAATTGTCACCTTTTTAAATTTGTATTTCCGAATAACTAGCCGTGTACTTGAAGTAGTTTACTACAATAGTAAACTAGCTGGATTTGAACCCAGGAACACGTAGTCAAAATGCGTAGGTACCCTAGACCATTAAGCAATTAATGCTTTATTAATAAAATTATTATATAGCTCCTATAGAGCAAAAACAGTCAATTCTCGAAACACATTTATCGATGAAAAAAACTTGTCGATATTTTAAAGTGCTTTAAAAACCAATTAATGTTGAGGTAAAGAGGTTTTAATTAGTAATACATCCTGCGCGGGCGCTGAAAGCCTACGTATATGAAATTGACAGGTGATAAGTGGCCAGTGCTGCGGTCATCACGTACACTTTCCATTAAAAAGTGCTCGTTAAATGAAAGTACATAATTAACTGTCACTCGATTATGTGAAGAAAATTCATGTATAACAAGTTTTTCTTATCTGGTTTCTATACCCAGTACAGTACTGCGAATTATTTAATTACGTTAGTTTCGAAATGAATAAATTATAATTAAATACAAAAGATGTCTGTTATACTTAATTGACATTTTTTAATTAAGCGATTGAGCTTGTTTCTATTGAGACAACAAAAAATCTTAATCATGGCTTAATAAGAAACCAATCTACAGTTAATGCTAACCGTTATTTATTATTCCGATAGCCTAGCCACATATCACCAGATAAAAACACTGTCGACAGGTTAAATCATTTAAGCAAATTCAAATAAACCGGTTTAATTCCAGCATCCGTTGAATTAACAGTTAAATTAATACGTTATTTTTTTGTTACAGGTAAATAACCGAGACTAGAGTAACGGTAACCGAATGTTTACAAAGGCGAACGGGAATCGAATCTCCGGTATGTGCGAATGTTTAGAAAAATTGTAAACACAATGTGATATTTTAGGCAAGTTGCTTCCGTGCGCCATGTGCGCTATTTTACCGAAAAAAGCAAACAAACCAGTATTTGTATAAATGCTCAATCTAGCAGACCTCCTTAGTATACATTAAACCCTGACTACGGCAGACTATTGAAATTTACGCAGTTCTCAAGAAATTATTATCAAAAATTCCAACAATATTGAAAGCTGTTATGGGCACCAATTAATGTTATCTGCCGCAAAACGACAGCGAGCCTAAGTTTATTGCGCAATTAAACGACTATGTTACAACGATTACTTTCGCAATTTCTTCCTTTACTGCCTGTTTTAACTACATATTTATAGTAGAAGAATAGTACAAAATATTCCCTAGGCTATAAGAATAGCTTTGGTTATGGCAAGACATTATTATAAGTACATATAACAGATTTTATTTAGTAAAAACCTACTATTTTTAACGATTGAACAAACACCAGAAAATACTAATTCTGGCTTAAAGGTAACTTTAGAAGCTTATTAAAAGGATATCAAGTATGAATCAAGTGCAGCAAAAGGCTTGGTGAAACCTTACCAGTTCACAATCTGACTCACCTCAAACAGCCGTCAATGGCCGCGATAACGCAAACTGAAACACGCTCCTTATCAACTGTACAATACCTCGACTCTAATCCAACATAATTGTGTTCACAATTAAACAGTGAAGTAAAATATAATAAACAATATAGACAATGCCCTTACGATATTCAAAAACATTTAAAAAAGAAATAGTTCCAGTCAAAAAGGTAATTTGCTGCTTTATATGTACTTGACATTTTGTTACAATCTTACTAGGGAAATCAGAAAAGGGATAGAGAACAGTTGTCCTTGACATTACTTAACAAAATGCCAATTGCAACTTGTTACAATTTAGCACATTACATTCTATTGTTCCAACAAACAAGTTTATTTCATATTTATTTAATCAATTTCTTAGAATATTCATCAACAAAAGGGTTGTATTACATTCACACAGAGTTATTACGTTTTCTAATATGTCGGCGAATCCACCAAATCCCCGTCCGGACGATGACGTCATAAACAACCGGACATGAGGGGCCGGTATCAACCGGATATTGGCGCGCGACGCCGGATTTGCGCGGAAAACAACCACGCTTTGTCGCGTTATTACAAATTATACTGGCGAAGAAACGATTTCTAAGTTAATATTTTTATGTTTTATTCTTTCGCTTATTTTTGTAAGCTTTAATGAAATTAGAGCAGAGTTTTCAATTTTCAATTTACCACGATTAACGCTATAAAAGCGCCTTTTCCGTTAATGATTATTTCCGCGAGTTCCAAACGCCCACAACGATATAAAAACTCTAAAAGTTTTTATGAAAGCGATTTGAGCAACGCTCTAATTGATGCTTAAAGTCGAAAATTGGCCAATTAGGAAAATATGCGATGTTTGAGCACCACTCAGCTCGCCGCACAAATTGACACATCAAGTAAAACCTGTGGACTGTTATTACTTGTCTTTGATAACGGACCTAACGTCAGCATAATAGCTTTACTGGTATCCTGAGGAACAATTACACTTGTACAGTCGGGGAAACTGGTGGTGTTCTGCCTTTAAAACTGCGATCGTTTGAATATTTTTAAACGAGACGCGGAACAAAATTCAATTACAACGCAGTTGTAAATATATCTGTATGGGATAAAGGCGGTTAGTATAATAATACACGGCTAGTTTCTTTTTATAATCCTTTCGTTTACATAACTCATTGATTTTTAATTAGTTACTTGTAGTAAGAGGCGGAGTTTATCTCGGTGCAATAAACAAGGCAATTTTTGTCGAAGTGGAACATAGCGTATTTCCGCGTCTGTACCAGGCCTAACTTTGGCTTTCTGGTGGACGTAAATTACTTATTTTGAATGTGCAATCAATATCTGCGAGTGCCGTCTACACAGACAATTTGTCTGCATCTTCCCACGCGCTGCTACGCCGGTGGCGCTACCTACAGAGAGAAAATGGCAATTAAACAACTAGTCGGGGTTCGACCCCCGCTGACCGCTCTCTATTGCAAATACTAACGGAAAATAAAAATGTGTTACATATCCAAAAATTATATCAATTTCTAAAAGAAACGAATTACCATAGAAATGTGTGTTTTTAATATCCGATTGATATTATAAAGAGGAAAGATTTGTATTATATTTTTGTATTTATTGAAATAACTCCAAAACTACTGGCAGGATTTCAAAAATTCTGACACCATTAGAAAGCTATGTTATCTGACTAACATAGGCTATGTAACCCACATAACAAAGGATCTAACGCCTTATTTGAACGTGCCAATAGATGCTTGGGTCGAAATTTTTTTCCTATGTCGTCTTAATTTCAAGTAGAGTTTAAGTTACAAGCGTAGATATATTCTCTTTAAAATGTGTAGTGAAAATAAAATTAACAAAATTACATAAAAACCACTACCATAATAATCTATCTAGAATATGTAATGTTGGTTGTCTGTGTCCCTGAGTAACGTATCGTATCCAGATATAAACAAAACAAGTTTTTGCGTGGGACGCGCTCCGCACACCGTTAGTTCCCCGTTTGGTAACCCACCACTGCAGTAATGATAACTCATTAGGGTTGTCACACCATACAAAACTAGCAGGAAACAGAATATTGCAGTTCACAATAGAACTAAATTGCACATCTCTAGTAATACGATACTTGGTTTTAGATCTAGATGTGGTTTCTGTCGACAGCTTCATAATGTGTTTTCTTGATTTTATTAGTAATACGTCTGTATTAAATTAGGAAAAAAAAACTATACTAAGCGAAATGAAAAAATAGACAATTGGCTTATTCAGCTGCCAACCCTATGCGCTGCTGACAGTAATCGCTGTATAAATAAGCTTTGACTCACCTTAAGCTCTGTGGTTTAACTTCTGTTAACAGTGTTAACTTTAAGCTTAACTTCGCATACTAGTGAGGCAATACTACTTCTGAAATATCTATTGTACTTGAAGAATAACTTGAAAATTCACTACATTTTACTAAACAGCAAAAGTAAAATGTTTACTTTCTTAAAAGCGAGCTAATAAATACTAAGGAACCAAAAATCTAATACATAGAACAAACGGGATCTCAAATGTTCATATTCTAGAATCTAGAATGTTCTAGACTTAGGTTTGAATATCCCCTATCATTATAAGTCGAGTTATAGAGCGGGCTCAAAGTACCGGTGCGTAATCAGGCATATCGTAAGGCGCGTGCGGCCAACACGGCGCGGGGTAATTGCTTCCCGATACGTTAGTAGTTCGTATTACTTATCTACACTATAGTCTATAATTCCTATTGCCTTGCTAAGGGATCTATCTAGCCATATTAAGTACACTGTACCTTGTACTTTATAAACTTGATTAAATTAAGTCATTAAAAAAAGAATATATTTTTAGTGATAAATTCTCACCTCCTTTGTTTCGTACAAAGTTTAAGAACAGTCCTTAAGAAAGTGTTTTACCCGGCACCTGGCACCTGGCACCTGGCACCTCTCAGCGCGCTGCTCTAACATTAATAAGTTCATCAAAGTTTGCGCCTCAACAAGGGTGACGACCCCTCTGATCTGATGAAAGCGGGGAAGGGGGAATAAATAACATAGTGGTCCAAGCGACCTTGCTATATTTACTTCCTGCCGTTTTAAAATGACAGTTGACGTTTAGTTTTTTTATTTGTAAGGGCAAAGGTTGTTATCGTTCTGCCAGTGTTACATTAAATTATAATTTATAAATAAATGTACATTGTTTTAATAATCTATGTGAGTTACTACGAGTCGAGCTTTTTTTTATTATTTCACATAAATTCCTAGCAACTCGCAAACTATTCAACGTAATTATTTTAATTTATGATATAACGCATAACTGAAAGTAATAGCTTTAATGATCATCATAAAATAAACAAATACTACTAAATAAGGAAAAGTCGAGGTTAACCGCAACTTTTAATTGCTAGTAATTTACTTGAAAGTCATTTTTTATAACAATATATGTTCACACACAACGCGTAAGTACACAACAAGAGCTTATATTTGTTACTTAATTACCTATCTTTATATAAGAAATTACGATAAAAATATACTCGCAGAGACGCCTTGAAAATATAAAATTTACCGCAATACAGTCCATTATAACCTTAACAGATTCTCCCCGGGATGTGGGAAATTTTCTTTATTTATGGCAACACTTAAAAGTGTCCCTCGCGGACACAAATATCCGTCTGGCGGATCCTGCCATATGTCACCTGTTACAAGGAAATATCTCCAGACATCCTCGGTGACAGATTCCCGCTGTTATGAGCTCGAAGATTTGTTACTCACTCTGGTACCGAGTTTTATTATAGTTTACACGTCTTGAAATGTAACTTGAACTTAGCTAGATAAGCAAAATTAAATCTTAGTTGTGTGACTAGATATGCTTAATTGGCTTAAAATCTTTGTCTATATCTATACTAATATTATAAAGAGGAAAGATTTGTATTTTTGTATGTATTGAAATAACTCAAAAACTAGTGGGCCAATTTTAAAAATTCTTTTACCGTCAGAACGGTAATTTATCGGTGAGTAACATATTTTTTAATTTCATGCGGGCGAAGACGGATAAATATGGATCTAATATTACACTGAGATAGTAAGAAGTCATTATTTTAAAACCATAGGCTACGATTTAATATACAACACACATACTGTAACAAGGTATCCATATACATAGTAATCACAATTTAGGAGGTGAATAGGGGTAGTTATCTTGAGACGGCATCACCCGGAACGGACAGCTGACGTACCCGGGATACCCGGCTTCACCCGGTTCAAATCTTTTGTTATCCTGACGAAATATCTCTTAATAGACATGCAAGGGGATACAGAGGTCGTTCATTTTCTTCGTTATTACGTTTATTTCGTTTTTTATCTCGGACAATTTCTGTTTATTTTTGTGACTAAAATAACATTCGTTTATCTCAAATTCAAATAGAACGGTTTTAAGATTAAACAGTTGATAGCCACGTTGTTATTCCGCGAAACATGAGCATTGCAATTATTTGGCAAACATGAATTTGTACTCTATAGTATTGAGGTAAAGAATTAGTAATAAGAACTAATATGGAAAATAGAAATAACATATTTACATGATTACTAAACTATACGATATTCACTGGGTTTTCAATAATTATTGTTATAGTTATATCTAGTTTATGAATCTTAACAAAACAGAAATGAGTTTTCAATTCATGTATTGACATAATTTAATAACAAAAGATGTTATTTAGCAAATAAATAATATGAAGTTAGGGTTAAGGTTCATATCGGAGTGACCGATCTTTGGGCTGCTCCGAGCACTAACACGCCCCCTAGTGGTACTCTTGAAACATATCTACTCCGACCCTATGTTTTATTTTAATAAGTTAACGTAAATTACTTATTGAATACACCTGTTTTGATACATAAAATAAAAGTTCTTATGCTAGTGAAAACAATCGAATACTCACTACCAATTATAATGTTTTGTGTCGCTTTGTGTCGTGACTTCAGTTATCTCGTCGTGGATCTGCCAGGAAACCGAACTAGGTGGCGCTCGTGTGCTTTCTCATTTCCTCTTTCACTCCCTACTAAAGGAAATGTAGCCTTTTATTATACTGTTTATCTCTACAATCCGTGTGAAATATTAAAATTATATACATACAATAGAAGATATTATAATGAATTTAAGTATTCACAAAATCAATATGACCTCAAATGCAATGCATCTGAAGTTCATTTGTTGCGATCCATGGGCGTTAATATGAGTTAACAATACCAATAAGTAGAGAAATAAAAACAACTTTATCCAGTTTAACTGCCATCCAACGTATAAAGTCATCAAGTTATCTATCAAGG
Source organism: Papilio memnon (assembly GCA_003118335.3). Classification (NCBI taxonomy): domain Eukaryota; kingdom Metazoa; phylum Arthropoda; class Insecta; order Lepidoptera; family Papilionidae; genus Papilio; species Papilio memnon. The sequence continues at coordinate 236,851 of LD688949.1, forward strand.
CCACAGGAGGGAGCCACTACGAAACCGGCAATTACTTAATCCGGCAAATTAATAACGCCAATCATTCTATTAAGCTTAGTTATTACTTATAACTTAATTGTAGTTCCGAACTTTTTGTAACTTCAAGTAATGTTTGTAATTAAATTTATTACGATATAGTTAGAAAGAAGTTAAATATCAAAACCTGTTAGAACAATATTTTGTTTCATACATGGGTTTCGGTAGTGTTACGATAAATTTGTCATTTATTTGTGAAGCAAAGTAAACCTACCTTAACATAGATCTTTATTCCGTGAGTAGCATTGTAATTGTATTTATAAGGAAAAGTCGGAACTAAGCCAACTGGAGCACGCGGTCACCGGTGACGTGTCACCTTCGTACTTATGGAAGGATGCTTATATACACAATATACATTAAAGTTGCTATGCATGGCAACTTAATGACATACCTTCTAACTTCAATCACAAATTTCTCGAAGCCTTCTAAGTATCTTAGCTGCAGTAAGTGAAGATAGCACTAGTGTCATTTTTTTAAATTCCATTATTAAAATAAGGAATAAGGAATTTTAAATTTGAATTAGTGATTATAATGTTATTACAACGATACCAAGAGTTATCTATTGGACAGTTACTTGATAAAGTTCTGTTCCTTGCATAGGTCACTCACCACAGTACGTCGATTACCAGGATTTGATTAAAGCCAAAACTATGATAAAAATCTTCAAAAATTGTGAATGTTTCCTCAAAACTACATTCTAATATTTAGTTTAACCACAGTTAAAATCTGTAACATATTGTAGTGTTTCACCTTGATAATGGTGAGATAGAATATTGCACTTAGCTTGGTAATACGGTAGCCACAGACGCTCCTATATATACTATACTATACCAAATGCACTACATATACTGTTTTAATATTTTAGTTTAAATGCACTTTAACTCTAATCACGAAATAACATGAACACTTCGCCTGCCTTTCAGCTTTTAGCATTAGCAGACAACTAACTTGTCTAAACATAAAGCATAAAGTAAACATTTTCGCAAAAGTTAAATTCAACTTAGTAATATTATATCGTATTTTTTGATATGTTTTATTATAATTACAATTGCAATGGTTCATTACATACACCATATAAACCACAATAATAAATATTATGCTGCAGTCATTGCTGTTATTACAATAAACCACAAAATATACACAATTCATATAAAATTAACCGTAATATTAAACACTGGAGCAATGGAGTATATCACCGTCAGATTGTTAAGTTGATCAGTTTGTTTTTAACCATAGATAAGTTATTTAATACAAGTTTTTACTTAGTTTACAAAAATAAATTAAAAAAGGTTTTAACTGCAGAAAGTGATATAGATTGTGGTGACAAACCGCACGCACAAACTATATTTTTTGCGTCAAGGGACAAACCGCTGGCTTGGAAAAATATATTGAAAGTAAACCTCGCAATCTATTCCTAGGATGTGCCACAGAGTAAATAATACACAGAGCGTAAAATAAGTAATGTTGTTTTCTCAAGTTCATGTAAAGTATTGATACATTGATTCAAATTTATGTATAATATGTACTGAAATATATATCCGATTACAAATACAAATAGACATCAGATAATGATATCAATACTGCACGGGAAGCGATAACTGCGGCCTCTGCGACATTAGTCTGGACTGCAATCTGACCTGGGCGCACAAGGCCGGCCCTACAAGGTCACTACCAACACAAGATCCCTTCGCGGTCCGCATGTCGCCTGCCACGCTGCCACGCTGCCCGCTGCGCCAGCACATCGTAAATCCTGTTCCTTAGATAAGCCGTTAAAGGACAAGGGAACTCGTACATGTGTGCAAACATAGAAATACAACGTCTTATATTTAAAAAAACCTGTAAGACACAAGTTACTTTTATTAACTTTAGTAGAATTTTAATACAGAATAGGAGATTCTGCAGATTGTTTTTTGATCTTTGAAATGATTCAATCACATCATCTTTCGTCCTCGTTCTCTTCGTGGTGTCGGCACAGTATGTACTACACTTCCATATATTTATGAATGTATTAATTTTAATTGCAGCGTGTACGAGCATTCACGACATCACTGGAAGAGCTCGCTGCCCGCGTGCAGGCGGCAGAGGCGGCCCGAGCGAGCTGGCGTGCGCCGGGCGACGCGCGGGATGCTCGCGCGCAGCTTGACGCGGTGTCCCGCGCGCGGGCGCAACTCCCACCCCTACGCCGCCTGGCTGACGAACTGCGGGCCCAGGCGCAGCATCTCGCTAGAGACAATGTACAGCTACCAGACCACTTGAGAGCACGACTTGATGACCTAAATGCAAGGTAAGTCTATCGCTTGTAAAACATTTTGGTTAGAGATATGACTTCTTATGTGGTCCAGGTCGACCCTGTGGTACCCGGAAACTACATAGATCCTACATACATAAATAATATAGCACTGTTCCCGATACTCAAACGTGGGCAGTTTGCGAAGACCTTGTTTTCCCCGGTGCCACGTGACCTCGATGCCTGGCGAATGTCAAGCGCGCCATGTCATGCCACGCCTGTCATACAGACGACTGGTGAAGGTTCCGACTGCATGAATACATTCAATGCAGTTGTATTGAAGGAAAGATACTATTTGTTAGCCTTTATTGAAGCTGAACTAGTGTTGTTCGACTGATCTTTAACTACATACGATTATATCAATATTTTATTAAGATGAAGAATAAGCTGCCGTTCTTAGAGTCGTAAAGTGGTCCTTAGTGTTGATTTTGTATCACAATTCTACACTAAGTGTCTCCTATATTTCATAACAACTTTCAGTGAGACCGAAAGGCTTATTTGGTTCGATTACAGTTTGCAATCTTCAAACCATCATTGAATTTGAGTTGGTTGTTGTTAGCTAGTTATTTATGTAATTATGTGTGTTTTCAGAGTATCAGCGCTGAGTGCGGGCGGGGAGGAGCGCGCGCGGCAGCTTGCGGGCGTAGCGCGCGACGGAGGCGCCGGCGCCGCCCAGGGCTTCCTCGCCGGCTCCGTGCGCCCGCCCTGGGAGCGTGCGGTCACGCCCGCCAACGTGCCCTACTACATCAAGTTAGTATCAACACAGGAGACCATGATAACAAATGATTAGCATAACGTCTTCTTGTATCGAAACTTGTATGAGCACCATGTAAACGCTACCTGTAACGTGTTCCAGTCACGAGCTGGAGACGACGCACTGGGACCATCCGAAGATGATTGAACTGATGACGTCACTGGCGGACCTCAATGAGGTGCGCTTCTCCGCGTACAGGACCGCGCTCAAGTTGCGCGCCGTGCAGAAGGCGCTCTGCAGTAAGTTGTGCCACAAACATACCATACATGATGCACGCTGGTTGCACCATTGTTCACGTCAATACCCTACTAAGTACTATACTCACTAACATCAGATAAATACAAAAGATTGCCAGAGTATATGAATATCAAGTCAACAAGGACAGAGTAGAGGACAGTGACATAGTAAAGTGATCCTCTACGCTGCCGCATACATTATCCCGCGAGCGTGATGCCGCATGAATACGCAGCTCGGCGTGAATATGCATGCTGTATGCATATGCATTTCTCTGGGAAACATCCAGGGTGAAGATTTTGTACTTTATAAGACGTTTTACGGAGTTGGTATTTAAAATTTCGATATTTGTAAAAGGTAAAGTAAAGAAATACATTGGATACTCATACTAGCCATTTTTTATTTTATCTTCAAAAACAACAAAAAAAAACAATAATTTGAATTAAAAAAACGAATATCAAAGTTTAACAGTTAGAGCGGCGCACACCTTTGTCTTTCGCATAACTGATGTTCGATTATCAATTGTTTCTCAGCCCAATCAACTGTTTAGTTGCACAACTAAAAATCACGTGTGGAATCAAAGCGAGACTAAGCAGTTGTGCGATAATTTAGTTTCAGTTGTGCGCGCGCTCTTATCGTTTAGCACTTTTAGTTGGCTCGAGACGTTTTGATCTTTGTTTTTTCTATGTTGTAACATTGTAGTTTAACTATGTTTGTAGTAATATAATATTTGTGTTGTGTCAGTGCACATGCTGCAGCTGGGCGGCGCGCTGGAGGCGTTCGACGCGCACGGGCTGCGCGCGCAGAATGACCGCCTCATCGACATCCCGGACATGATCACCGTGCTCACCTCGCTCTACGAGGTACACTCATCACCGCACGCGGTTATACACTTACGAAAAAATTGACTTGCACTTTTAATAACCTTTAAAAATAACCTATACCTGTGTCCGTTCCCAGGTGATAGCGGCAGAGAATCCTAGTTTAGTGAACGTACCGCTGTGCCTGGACCTGTCCGTCAACTGGCTGCTGAACGTGTACGACAGCCAGCGCACCGGACAGATCCGTGTGCTTAGCTTCAAGGTCGGCCTCGTGCTGCTCTGCAAGGGACACCTCGAGGAGAAGTACAGGTGACGCACCGACAACTTACCACACTGTACTTATACACTGCGGAACTGACTTTAAAAAAATTATTGATTTGTTAAGAATACTCTCTAGTAGTTTTGTAGTCATAATATGAAGCGAATACGTGTTTGTGAGTCTATTATTAGCCGCTTTGATTTTGAATGATTTTGAACTTTATGTTAATAGAGTTAAATTTGATTTTATAATGACATTGCAGATATCTGTTCCGTCTGATCGCTGACCCGTCTTGCCGCGCGGACCAGAGGAAGCTGGGCCTGCTGCTCCACGACTGCATACAGGTGTGTTATTTGGACAATACACTATATTTTAGCAAACACACGAGTAATATAACCTTTGGTACTCTTAAAACAAATAATTGCTATTAAGAAATGGTTATTTTGTATGAATGTATTATGTCTTTTAGGTTCCGCGGCAGCTTGGCGAGGTGGCGGCCTTCGGAGGGTCCAATATCGAGCCCTCCGTGCGCAGCTGCTTCGAGCAGGCCTCCGCCGCCGCGCGGGAGGGACACGGCGCGGGGAGCAGGGCCACACTCGACAGGAGGACTGGTAAGACATCTCACACGTTCAAATCGCTTCAGTCACATACACACAAACTTATATAAAACATTAACCTGTATTTTTATGTAACAGTCGGAGATAAGGAGCGCGAGAAAGAGAAAGAGAAGGAGAAAGAAGATAAGGAGAAGAGCGTGGGTCAGGGTGCAGGTCATGGTGTGGGGGAGGGCGAGGGCGAAGGTCAGCTGCAGCACATCGAGGCGTTCCACTTCCTGCAGTGGCTGCAGAAGGAGCCGCAGAGCATGGTGTGGCTGCCCGTGCTGCAGCGGCTGGCGGCGGCCGAGCCCGCACGCCACCAGGCCAAGTGCAACATCTGCAAGGACTACCCCATCGTCGGCTTCAGGTAAAACCTACTCACACTCACTATATATTTTATACTAATTTATACTAAAGAAGAGAATAGCATATATAACTTATAGTGTGTTTTGGTTCTAAATGACATCGATATGATATGTTCCAGATACCGTTGCCTGAAGTGCTTCAACTTCGACATGTGCCAGAAGTGCTTCTTCAGCGGACGCAAGGCCAAGAGCCACAAACTGACGCACCCCATGCAGGAGTACTGCACCGCGGTCAGTTCCGTACACATACCCTTGACTTGTACACTCGGGGAACTTCGCGGTGTTTCACTTTAAGAATTGCCTTGTTCCTTACAACTAGATAAATTTCGCGTTCCATAAACGACTAAATGATAATAAAGAACAATTAACCGAACTACTGAATACCATTTTTTGTATAGACTCATTTAAATAACTTATTGGTTAATTACTATATCATCTCAATGCGTACAAAAGACTGGAACTATCAAAGTGTCACACCGAAATGTTCCTTGATGGTTCAGTTCAACTGTTTTATCATCTATTATGTTTATTCCCCGTCAATATTCATTTTATTACAGTTCTATTTTACTAAAAATGATGTTTATTGTGTTAACATTTTGTGTATAACATAGACGACATCTGGCGAGGACGTGCGCGACTTCACTCGCGCGTTACGCAACAAGTTCAAGTCCGCGCGCTACTTCAAGAAGCACCCGCGCGTCGGCTACCTGCCCGTGCAGACCGTGCTCGAGGGTAAGTGCTGCTACGAGGTGCGTGTTGCGCGTTACGCGACACAGCGTGTGTTACAAGTGCGGGCTTGCAGGCGACGCGCTGGAGTCCCCGGCGCCGTCCCCGCAGCACGGCGGCGGCGCGGCGGCGGACGACATGCACTCCCGCCTCGAGCTGTACGCCTCGCGCCTCGCGCAGGTGGAGCTCGGCGCACGCGCAGCCGACACGCCAGATAGGTAACTACTGTACTTCATCATGTACTAGCTGCTGCTCGGGACTTCGACGGGTGAAAATTAAAAATATTAAAAGTTATAGCCTATGTTACTCACTGATAACGTAGCTTTTTAATGGTGAAAGAATTTTTGAAATCGGCACAATAGTTTTGAAATTATTTAAATACATAGAAAAATACAAATCTTTTCTCTTTATAATATTAGTGTATAGATAAGTATAGATAAAAAAAACGCAACTGAGTAACATTTACTTTGTATCTCAATGGTTCAAAGTGAATATCCTAGTTGTTAGTTGTGCCACTAGATTTGAATCTTTGCATGTAGTTGTATAAGGTTGAATATGCTATGTACGTCCCAGCGACGAGGAGCACCAGCTGATAGCGCAGTACTGCGCGTCGCTGAACGGCGGCGGCGAGGCGGAGGACGCGCCGCGCTCGCCCGTGCACGTCGTCTCCGGCATACACCGCGAGCAGCGACACGAGCTCGAGGCCATGATACGGTCAGATGACACACTATTGACACAAACACAGACACTATAACAGACACCACGAGTGTTCAATGCTCTCCAATCTTTACGATATAGATATTAATTTAACAAATCTCAGTTTTTGTGTGATACTTTACCTGTGGAACAATTTATAGCGAGCTGGAGGAGGAGAACGCGAGCCTGCAGGCGGAGTACGAGCGGCTGAAGGCGAAGCAGACGCCGGGCTCGACGCCGGAGGAGCCGCAGGGCGGGGGCGCGGGTACGGGCGGGGGAGGGGACCAGGACATGATGGCGGAGGCGCGGCTGCTGCGCCAGCACAAGGGCCGGCTGGAGGCGCGCATGCACATCCTCGAGGAGCACAACCGCCAGCTCGAGGCGCAGCTACAACGCCTGCGCACGCTGCTGCACGAGGTACGCGCTGACTCCACCCACAGACAACGCCCTCTTCTTGCTGACTATCAAGAAAAATGTCCTTGTAATCAACCTCCTTCGCAGAAGACTCCCTCGCACCACCTCACTATTCTTAATATAACATAATAATTGTAAAGTATTAATATTCTATCGTAATTGTATGTCTGTTTGTGTGCCAGCCGTCTGTATCCCCGCCGGCACGCACTGGCACGCTGCAGACGCGCTCGGTGACTGCCTCGCAGCTCGCCACTGACTCGCCCGCCAAGTTGCATAACGGACTCTACCACGACAATCACACAGGTCAGTACTACATTAGATACATATACACTTTCAGTCTGTCATTACACACTGATTTCTCGTGGTAAATCTTGGAGAGTTCTTATCTACTCTAAATCCAGTAGTTGAATTGAAAACTTTACGAAAGCAGAATTTATTTTCTTACGAAACTTCCTTATTGAGTAATGAAAGGATTGGTTTATCTGATGTATATCAAGTAAATACTAGGTTTGTGAGTATGTTGCGCAGGCGCAGCGCGCGGCGAGCGCGAGGAGCGCCCCCCGCCGCCGCCGCACGCGCTGCACTCCCTCATGCACTGCGCAGGTCAGCTCGCTGCGCACAAGATAACTTCGTTTCTCGTTTTTTTGGCAAATTGTTTTCGCGTGTACAGTCGCGGAAATCTGCGGTGATCACTTCTGATACATTGCGTTGTTTCTTGCAAACTCAGCCCCTTATTAATAACCAATTAGATAATAATAAGTTGTTTAAAAACGGACGATGAAAAGCAATTATCCGTGTACTATTGTTTTTTTTTACATCAACAAATTAAAAATGCTATGTCCTACTAGTTTGTTTCGCATCGTCGTTTCAATACAATCAAAACACTGAAAAGACTAGTTTTTAAAATGGAACACCGCCGGTTTCCCCGACTGTACATTGGCTTCAATTTTCTTTTCGTGATAGGTTTTTTGCTGTTGCTGTTGCTGATGCAATTTTCTTATTTTTTATACAAAAAATGGTTAACTCATTTGTTTTGTGTAGATCTCATTTGTTAAATGCTAATTTACTATTAACTACAAATAAATACAAAACAAGATAAAATGGCTTTATTTCTTCGTTTGGAGTTCTAATATTGTTGTTTTTTTTGTTAGCTGATTGTTTATTTTGTCGTTTTAGTTGTTAGCAGCTGGATTGATTGTTGCATGGTTGTTGTTGTTAGCATGGTGTTATATTTGTTGTCCATCTTACCGTTCAATATAATCAAAGCGTATTTTGTTTATCGCAAACCGAGCAGGCCGCATACCGTGAGGTAATCAATTAAGATATTATAATGCTTTTTTTTATAACTCACTCAATGTAAATGAATAAAACCTACGCACTGTTTGACATAAAATATTTTTCCTTCAATTATTTTTTAACTCGTTCGGTGCAGATTTACCATGAAACACTTTAATACGTATAATGTGCATTAGGATGTGTAACTACAAATTCCTTTTTATTTATTCTTTTATCTAGAAACCTTATGGGACATTTTACAATTGTTTGTTCATAATTTTTCAAAGATATATTATATTGTCAGATGACCTCGGTCGCGCGGTAGAGCAGCTAGTGTCGGTGATGTCCGAGGAGCAGGCGGGGCCGGCCGCGCCGCCGGACTACGCCAACACCAACGGCAACACTAACAACAACAACAACAACGGCACCAGCAAGCCCGCAGACAGCAAGGAGTAACTGCCTGCAGCCCGCGCTCTGGCAACACCCTCACGCCACAGAGTTGCCACAATGGTATTGCTTCATCGGTTATGGCAACGCGTTCCTATCTGCAAAATACTAAAACGAATCTTAAATAATTCGCTTCGTAAGTGCTTACAATCTGACAGCCGTCAAAATTTTAAAATAAATTGGAGTTTAAGATGCTGTTATATATTTAAATGACGTGTTAGTATTCTGCCGATTATCTCTGATACACACTGAAAACACTACTATTTCCTTTTTAAACTGAACTGAAACTATCAAAGTTAACTGGTCTCTAAATCTACACTAATAGACAACTTAGAGACTAATTAATGAGTCCTGCAGTTAGTATACTAATTTTCGGCTCATCACTAACTCGCGCACGTCTGTGTAACACCTTATTATACAAGAGCACTAACACTTCATCATCATGTACTAAAAGCGGACCCCAGCCCCAGAGTCCGACCCTGAGGGCTGCCCGCGGGCCATGCGGGGCTAAGTACGCGGATACTTAGCCGCTAATGGCCAAGGGTCCGTCAGACGATACCGTATGCAACGCTTATTGTAGCAATAAGGGCGTGCCATTGTTGCACTACGCGTCGTGATTGAGTCATTCTTACTTCGCTTTACAAAACTGTTTCTCTAATTGTATACTCGCGGCAACTCTTCAGTGTTGCCAGAGCGCGAACCAACGAAAAAGACAAAATGTAACCAGCATTTATATACTTAAAATGTACCAAAATTGTCAATACAACTTATTAATCGTTTAAGTACATATCTTGTTAGTACAATGTTCATATAATCATATCACTTTGTAAATTGTCATATCATTTTGCTGTGTATAAAACTGACGCGTGTAAAATAATTCACGAAAACGTAACGAATCGCAAAATCGATTTTTTTTGTCGCAATCGATACAGCTTTTTTAAGCTTTAAATATCAGAAAAGTAGCTTTAAAATCTGTTTTGAGACATTTTATGAAAACGGTTTGTAACCAAAGTTCCGGGCGACGCGGCCTATGTTAGCGCAGTGTGGGGGGAGGTGTCGAGTAGTGTAGTGTAGACAATCAATGCTTGTTGTTACATGTTATCGATTTATCCAAAATGTATCGTTAGTTGGAAATATGAATAATCAAGCTTCTACGCGGCGTAGTTATTTCCTGCGCGGGAGTTCCCATCGCGATTGTCTAGCTTTAAATTTGTGTTGATTTTGCTTGACTTTACTGAAGAATAGATAAAACATATCTGAAACTGTAAAACATATCAGTGTTACAATTTTTATGATTATTTGCAAATTTTTGAAATTGACTAAATTGTACTATGGTTGTTGAGTTGTTTAATGTATTATAACGACAATACATTGCGATGGGAACTCTCTCTAATCTCCCTTTATTTGGGATCTGTAGTAGTAATTCTTGTTAGCGACTACATGTATCGACGTATCGACGTATCGACATTTTGTATCCGCCATGTCTTGTAGGGTATTTAACGGACGCGAGCATTTTCATGTCGCGGTTCGTTTTCAGACGTTTTGTAAGTTGTCTACTGTAAGGCGCCTACCTTTTAGATAAAATATTGGAGAGATGACTTTTATACGAATGTTAAGTGAACTGTTGAAGCTAACTATATTATTAAGGACTTCCGATTTAACCATATCAGGTTATTATTTTATATTTTATTGACGTGTGCAGACATTTTGTTTGTTTGTTTGCAAGACGCAGCACCAGATGTTTGTGACGACGGCAACTATATACTTGTTCTTATTTTAATTTGGCTAATATAGATTTTAAGAAAAAAGCACAATTTATTGTAACCTTAACGAATGAAATATTATAATTAAATCTACATTAATTATATTGTTATTAATTTTATTTTACTCGTTTAACGTAGGATTTAGTTTTTTTTTTGTTTCAAAATTAATTTAAACGATACTTATTGGCAACTATTATATTAAAATATACTTACTATGTACTTTCGCATTTATTTGTATATTTTACTGCGTTTATAATATTTTAGAAGATATCCAAATAAACATTCTGCATAGTTATTATCGCTGACGTTTTATTTTCCTTAACACTGGTCAAGTCTTTCAACTGAGTGTTGACTGCGCTACACGCCTTCATAATTGATTATTTGTAAAATGTGCAAAGAACAAGGCAACTTTTGATAAAAAGAAAACCGCTGAATTCCTCGACTGTACGTAAAAAAAATAGTTCTATATTCTTCCTCAATATGGCGAAGGAGTTTCAGATTAAATTAGTCTGACAGCATTTGTTCTGAATCTTTTTTTTAATATAATAAGGTGGCAAACAAGCAAGTGGCCACCTAAATCCGCCAAATGGCGAAGCGACCGCTGCCCATAGACATCCACAATTGCAGATGCG
>LD688949.1:253587-269021 GCA_003118335.3 Papilio memnon
ATTTTCTCAACCACTGGGGCTACTCTCAAACTTCCTCTAATATACTCATTACGTATCTTTAAAGAAATTTTTATTCCAACGAGATTGCTTATCAAATTTTACCGAAAACTAATAGTTTTTAAATCTACGTGGGTCTCTAAGCACTGTAGGTTTCTTATTATTTTGAATTAATTTAGTTTCGATTGTCTAGGGAGGGGGGAGCAACCGCTGCCGCTACCGCGATGACTATGATTATATCTGTTATCTAGATTTCGTTGTGACTTCCGATGGTTTAACAATTGAGTAATTTTTCAGGGTGCAGGACGAGTTCAAACGCTGCAGCCGGTTCGGTCTGGGCATCGCTCTAGACATGTACCCCATCATGACCTGCGACAGCGATGAAGCTCCCAACCTTTATCAGACTAAAGTAAGCTTATTAGGAGTAGATTTCTTGAGGCATTTCTGTATTCGACAGGTTTAAAAAGATACATGTTCCAGGAGAGCGAGGTAAGCTCGCACGAGTGCGTGCGGCCGGTGTGGACCTCCAACGCGGCCTGCAGGAAGAAGATGACGGACCTCGTTCAGGAGTTGGTGGACGGAGACCTGCTCTAATTCATGCGTTATTGTTGTATAATTATTTATTTACTGTGATTATTGAGTAATAAACAATAATTTATTAATAATTCTTTTATTTGGTATAGTTGGAATTTAACTATTACTTTTTCATATTTTTTTTGGAAGGGAAAGTAAATAAAAGCATAATTATGTGTAGTATAAAATTGTATTGTATAATGTTTAGTAAATAAACAGATACAACAAGAGATTTGTGTTAAAACTTACGTGTATATAAATTTTATTTTAACATGCGATCTAGACATACTTTGTGACGAGACTTTTTATTACGAATTATCTATGTATAAAAATATCATATGACTGTTACATACACAACATGATATCAGATCTTTTCTAACATAAAAAAACTATTTTATCATACATTTTATGATTTTTAAAATATTGATTTACTCAGATGTTGCTGGTTTTGTTCCTACATTTTGTAATGAACATAATAATAGCACATTTTTAGCCTAGAATGTGGGAATAATTATTTATTGTTAGTAACATAAAAAAATATAAGTTTACCCGTACATAATCGTGGCACAATAATTTAAAAACGTGTAAAGCTTATTTATTTAAATCAATGATGTTCTTACAAAATATAAATAGCGTGCGGGCCAAGTTTGTAGACTATAACTTTTGTTTGTATTTATCAAAGTATTTGAGTCTATAATAACAGATCTATTCCATTATAATACTAAAGTAAATCAGTCATTGAAAACTTCAGATTATTTATTTGACTTTGAGATTCTACTAACTAGCACCTTTATCTGAAGATTCCAATAATGTTTTTTTTTTAATTTAACGGTTAATATTTTTTTCTTTAATACTTTCTGACTTCTTTCATACAACTAGGAGTAACAAAATTGTTCCTGTACAAAGTTCAATTTGGTTCACTTGACACTGGCCCTGACACTGGGTTGTGACGTCACTCCAGGAGCCCCTCTCCCTTTCGATGCCTGCGTGGGCCTCATGAAGCCCGACGTCCTCGGCACCGTCTTGACGGGGGGTCTGGCCGCGCCCACCGAACTACCGCTGGACGAGGAGCGCGAGGCGGGCATGCGCGGCGCTGGCTTCGGCACTGGCCTGGGCGCGACCTTCACTGGCGCAGGGGGTGCGGGGGGCGCCTTTTTCACAGTCGCCACCGACGCTGAGCTGTTCAGAGAGCTTCTCGAGCTACGCAGCGACGCCCGCGACGTCGACCTCTCCACCCTCAACGAGCTGGCTCGTTTCGCGAAACTCCGTTTGGGGTCCACGGGCGTCCGCAGCGGCGGTTTGGTCTCTTTGGTGGAAACTTTCTTTGGAACCCCGATACTCTTCGCTACCTTGGGTATGGGCGATTCGCAGTCTATGTTGCACCCCGAGGAGGCGCCCTGCGACGCGCTCTCCGAGTTCAGACTCTGAGTTTCTTCGAAGCCCTCGTCGTTGAGTTCGTGCTCGCTCTTGACCTTGGGTATCCGCGGGGACGCGGTCCTGTCAGTGGGTGGCGGTGCCCTCTCCACCTTGGCGCTCATCGACTTCCTGTACCCGCTCCTCGACCATACCCCGGTCGGCGTCTCCGTTGGTGATTTCAGTTCCCGTATCGCTTTCTGGACGTCCTCCTGGTTGATAGACGTCTGTCGTCTCATTCTTGTGTACGGGAGGGATTTTGTTTCTTTGGTCGGCGTTTTGTCGGTGCTTTGGCTTTTCAATCTGTCCTGCCAACGTTTCAGTCTGTGCTCTTTGTCATCCTTGACCGTCTCCTCGATCGGTTTCGCGACTTCCTTCGAGGAATCGACCGTATAGGATGCTTGAACTTCTAGCATCGACGGTCGGATCAATTGGGTTTCTGCAACCAATTCCTTCGGGCTCTCGACGACTTTCTTGTCCTCGTCGGGCGAGCTGACCTCGGGGCTTCTCTTGAACCGTCGCGTTCTTCGCGCCGCCGAAAACCTGTCAAACTGCCCGTCTCCCAAAATTTCCTGGCACAGGTCTCTCATTTCGGCAGACGCCTTCTCGCTCAGGTTCGGTTTGGTAGGTGACATCGGTTGAAACTTTCGACACGGTTCCTTGTCAGGAGGCGGGGTGAAGTGTTTCCTTAACGCCGGCGGTGTTTCGATGTTGTCGGAGTCGATCTCCCCGCGGTCCGTCCGGGCCGGTCTCGTCTCCTTCTCGCTCGTAACCGTTATGTCTGGCAATTTCCGTCGTTCCTCCTCAGTAATGGCTACGAGTGCCTGCGCCTCTATCTGTGGACGAGATCGTTGACGTCTTAGCCTTCTCATCTCCTCGTTTTCTTCCGTTTTTCTCCACGGTACTCTGGTGTCCTTTTTAGGTGGTTGTACATCTGAAAAGAAACACACGATCATAATGAAATAATAACATATTATTAAAACTACAAAACCACATGATCATTTTTGGCCAGGATTGATGTGGAAGGTGGGGAAGTTGCAAGGTTGTGTACCTTCGACGGCCTCCAGCGCGCGCACGACGAGCGAGTCGGGCAGCACGGCGGGCCGCCAGTCGCGCGCCTCGCCGCCGCACTCCGCCACCGCCTCCAGCGCCGCGCGCTCGCTCTCTGCACCACGACATGCTTCACATACACACAACTCTACGCTTGTCTGACTAGTAAGATATTTCGCTCACATCATACAACTTTAATTGCTCCCACTTTCAGCTACTTCCAATAAAATATACATCATATTTTATACTAATATTATGAATGCGAAAGTTTAGATGGATGGATGGACGATTTCGATCAAATTTGGCATAGATGTAAAGGATAGTCTAGAAGAATACATAGGCTACACACATTTTTTTTTTAATTCCACGCGGACGGAGTCGCGGTCGAAAGATATTAGTTACATATAGAAAAGTAAGTTGATACCGGAGTCGTTTTCCAAGGAGCGCCTGTTGAGGTTCGTGGCGTGCGTGCTGGCGTGCGTGCTGGCATGCGTGTTAGAGTGCAGACGACGAGCACGCTCTCGAAGCTCTGCGTCACGCCGCTCCTCCTGGCTGTTGGCGCGCAACCACGACTCGATCTTCTGCCTCCACTCTCTGGAATGCAATATTACAGTTTAGCCAACAGAAGCCAATTTATGGCATACCCACACGAAACCCAACGAACAACCTTTGTATGACAAGACATACAAAAGTTTACTAATTACTATTTGTTAACTGTAAATAATTACTTTGGTTTGGTGGCCGCCGTAGTGCCGGCAGGGGTCGCGGCGGGAAGTGTGGGGTGTGCGGGGTGCGCGGGGTGCGCGGGGTCTGGTGTCGGCGGTGCGGAGGGCGGTGCGGGCGAGGCGGGCGAGGGCGCGCGCTCCCGCTCCCTGTCGGGTATCTCGAGGCGGGCGCGCGGCGTGCTGCGGCGCGACCACGACCGGTCTGAAGAAAATGAGAATTAAAGTTAGACACTTGGGTTATCGTTCATTTGTTTTGACTAAACTTTGAGATTGTCGATTGTTTCGCAGCCAATTCAACTGTTTTGTTGTACAACTAAAAATTGATTAGTGTTTGCACCTCCATATAAACACATAGGAATCAAAGCGAGCCTAAGTGGTATGTATGTATCGGTAGTTACCGAGGCTGCCCCAGGCGGCGCGCTCGCGAGCGTCGCTGGCGGCGGGCGAGGCGTGTCGCAGGAACTCCATGAGGCCGTCCTCGTCGGCGGCGGGGCTGGCGCGGCTGCGGCGCCGCAAGCTGCCCGTCGGAGTCACCTCTGCAACCGATGGATCTAATCGTTGGCCACACGTTAGTTACCCACGAATCTCCGCACTATTAACATTGCTGAATTGTTAGAATATGGTCAGCGAGAATTATGGTACTGATAGATACAATGATTCCATCATCATCTCCCCTACCTTATCCTATTCCCGTATGGTGTACCGGGTTTTTGTCCTCCAAATAACTCTATCATCCGTCATCTCAGTTATCACTCCATTCTTGATCATGTCACCTTTCACACACAATCACTTTCTAGGTCTACCTCTACCGGTACCGGTGTACACACTCATAACTAACGTCCTTGTTACATGCGATTCATCGCTCCTCATAACATGCCCATACCACGCTAACCTTTTACTCCTTACCTTCTCAACCACTGGGGCTACTCTCAAACTTCCTCTAATACACTCATTTCGTATCTTATCCATTCGTGTTACCCCATACATCCATCTTAATATTCGCGTCTCTGCCGATGGTGCAATGATTTCATAGAACATTATTTATGGTTAAAAAAAGAATAGGTTTCATTCGCGCTGTTTCTTACTACTGGAACAGTGGATTCATCTTTTCTTTCCTCTCCAGAGCTAGTAAAAGTAGCAAAGGTAGTAAAAGTAGTAAACTGTGAGGTGGGGAGTGTGTTACCTGGCGAGGGCGAGGGCTCGTGTTGTTTGCGCAGCGAGCGGCGGCCGAGGCCGTTGCGGATGTCCAGCAGCAGCGACTCCATTAGCGACTCGCACTCCGACACCGGAGTGCTGCACATGCTGCCCGCTGCAAGTACACAATGATTTCTCAATACACTAAATGTCTTTGGGTAAGACAGATGTACGTGTGGAGTTCTTAGATGTACTAGTCGTTGTAGAAGAATTGCAAGTATACCATTGCGCGTGCGCTGTGCGTCCCGCGCGGCGTCGCGAGCTCGCCTGCGTGCCGCCGCCTGCTCGTCGTGCGCGCGCCGCCGCGCATTGTCCGCCACCGCCGCGCGGAACTTGCTGCAGAACGACACGAACGTCTGCGCACACAACAACACGAAATTAAACATAGTGTTTATCGCCCACCTTTGAACTATAGCACAACTGTTTAGTTTCGCTATGATTCCTATGACCTTATATGGCGGTGCGCACACTACTCGATGTTTAGTTCTACAACTAAAAGTTGAATTGGCTGCGAAACAATCGACAATCGCACAACAGTTGTGCGCCTACTCTTAGATAGAAATATCTAATTAGACCATACATTTGTGCAGTCGCATACAAATTAATCATTTAGATTCCGCGCCCACCTTGAAACAATCTTCTAATTTAAATGCTACAGGATCTTCACAGAAGAAGTCTGCAAGTTGCTTCCTCAAGCTCTCTACTTCTTCCAGATCTTTGTTCAGTGCTGCCACTTCTGTTTCTGCAACCTAATTAAATAATAGTGTTAGTAATATTTTAATTGCATCGCAACGCCGCTTTCGCGAGCCGTTAATAAAATAAATAATAAATAAAATAACTTTATTAATTTTCTCCTTGGGCAGGGGACTGGTGTCCAAACTAGGGTGGCACCTGTGTGATGGATCACCAGGCCCCCACCCCACAGACCAATAATAGATGGCGGTACTTATATTTTCAACGTTCAAGAAAGGTGTCCTGAGCAAATTACCTTACATGCGGTTATTTTTTGTATAATAGTTATTCAGTCAAAGTATTAATGAAGTGAATTGTAAATTCCTACGTAAATGTAAAATTGTATACATACTGAGAAAGTTAATTAAGTCACTCTGATTAAGAATAGTTAAAAGACCAGTCTTTTCCTCTAAAAACGTACCTGTAAGAAGTCTCCCATCTGATCCTTGATGTCGTGCTGCGAGGAGGGCAGCTGGATGTCGCGCTTCAATCCCCCGATCCTCGTCTCCAAGGTCTTGATCTCATTGCTGAGCTGTTCCACACTCGCCTTGGCCGCTTCCTCTAGCACGTGGATATCATCCGCGAAGTGCACCAACTCTTTGTTTTTTTTCTCCGCTTGCTTTAAAATTCGAATAAATAAGTTATTGTTCGAATCACATACCATATGTACATAATTTACCCGACGTTCTTACGGTAAAGGAATACATCGTGACGCAACCTGCACATATCGGCGAAGAAATTCAAAGATATGTGTGAAGTCAACCAACCCGCACTGGGCCAGCGTGGTCGACTAAGGTGTAGTCACCCTTAGGGTAGGCTCCGAGCCCCTTAGTCGGGACGTATAATGAGCTGGTGATAGTTTATTTTGCTGTAACACATTGTATAGTGCTGAGTACTCACCATGGCGAGGTAGTGCATGAGGTTCATGCCGGGGCGGTTGGCGCGGATGTCGGACAGCTTCTGCAGCGAGGCGAGCCGCACCCCCGCCGCACCCCCCGCATACCCCCCCGCGTTCAGGAAGTTGCCCGCGATCAGAGCCAGGTACAGCACCTCCTGCACCACCAAAACACAATCATTTTTATATTATAAGGTGGCAAACGATCTAGCGGCCACCGAAATGGCGAAACGGTTGCCCATAGATATCCGCAATTGCAGATGCAGATGCCTACTATTAGTCGACGGGGGAGACGCACATAAAGAGGATATTTCCCCTCCCCGTCTCCTTCGCCGTCAAATTCCTCTTAAGAAAAGGGTGGAAAGGAAAAGGTACCTCTCTTAATATTGTTACGTACTTGTATAGCTCTCGAAGACATCAGATCGTCTCCAGCGACTAGAATAGCATTAATAGCACTCTCCAAATACCCAGCAGTAGAAGGCCACTCTTCTTTTAAGAGCATACATTCTATGCGAAGCTTGTAACTGAAATCAAGACATTAAAATTTAAGTTATTTCATCTTTGTACTTACGAAATAGGATTAAGTAAATACTTACTTTGGTAACTGTATGAGTTGTAGAAGAAATTTCTCGGCGTTGCCTAATTTATTGACGTCACCTGTGAAAGCCTTCAGCATCTCACATTCGTCTATTTCAGGTAAGATTTTCAATAAGCCTCTTAGTTTTTCAGTGCCGATTTCGTCGTGTGATCCTTCACGGATAAGCTGGATTATGTCTTCATTGGAACTGAAATTTTAATCACGCGTCATTATTATCTTCTTTCACCTTTATTTGTTACATATAAAATACGCTTATCTTATGCTTCTGGTCCTTTAGTTAGCAAGTACAGATTAAAACCCTTAATAATGTCGTCTCTTACCTTCGGAACTGCTTGAGGAATATGTTAACGTTAAGACTCCTCTTGCCATCCAGAAGTGTGATCTCAGAAGATTCCTTCCTCGGTTTCCTCTCTCCTGAACTGTCGCAGATGGGGCTGCGACCAAGCCGCGGAGATGACCCTGCGGATCCTGTAGGCTGGATCTGAAATCATTAAGAGAATGAATTTCATGTTCCAATTTCCTAGTTTTGATGTTTTTGACGAGAGAGTATATGTACCTGTTGGCAGAAGAGTCCTTCTATTTCACTCCAATCCAGTTCAGCTTTGGGCGAGTGTTTGTGGCTGGAAGCGACTAGAGCCCAAATGTTGTTCTGACCTACTACCTAAGGATTAAATGTCTCATTAGTTTCTGATGAGAAATACCTTAATCATTACTGAACATCAAAGTGAACCAGTGTGTGAAAGGTGTGTTTTTATTTAGATTATTAAAAAGAATAATTTTACTTACTTTGTTGTTAGGAATCTTGTTCCAGTTGATTGTCTTCATCTTGGTCTTAGGTATGGGGGTCTCCTGCTGCGGCAGACGTTCAAGGGGTACAGATGGCAGCGCGGGGGGAGCTAGGGGTGTGATACCAGCAGGCGGAGGGGGCGGTGGTGGACCTCTTAGAGCAAGGGGCGGAGGTGCGGGCGGCGCGGGTGGTGCCGGTGGGGCTATGGGAGCTGCGAAGAAAAATGCATTATTTATGGAAAAAAAGGAATCGATTAGTAATTACTCTCTGACAAATTACAGCATTTGTAATTGCCCTTACCAAATGGTGGTGCGGGGGGCGCGGGCGGAGCGGGCGCAGGCGGCGGCGGGGGCGGGGAGAGCGCGCGCTGCAGGCTTTGCTTGCGGCCCGCGCTCGACGTGTCCCGGTGCTGGCACATACATCCTACTTTCGCCTGGAAAAGTTAGTACTATCGATATAAATCATCGTTCTCTCGTTTTTGATCTTACAAGAGTGACTTCAGGCCTATCATTAGGTGCACTGGTAGTCACTCACTTGTACACTGGGCGCTCTCAGCAGCTTGGCAGCGTCCTCCCTGGTCTCGAGCAGCGTGGCACGGTGCACCAGCGTCTCCGCCGTGTCCCACACGATGTCGCTCACCGGCTCCTTCGGGTCTATCCGCAACAAATGCTGCAGGATGCTCAGGAAAGGGATCTCTTGTGGAGTGTCTGAGACCTGGTTTAAAATAACTTAATTTGTTAGAAAATCCATTGACATAGATGAGAACTTATTTAGGAATAAATGTGATTAAAGATTTAGTAAAATAAGCGATTCTAATTTCTGAATGTTGGCGACACAAACAAACACGTCGGAGAGTTAAAGAGGATATCCATTTGCACTGATGACGTGACGCTATTAGATGCAAGCTGTTTGTAATGCAGGCGGAACTTGCGGAAAACTACACTTCTTAATACAGACATCCTATTAAGAAATACTAGAATTTAATTAAAAAAATCGAAAAACAGAAGTGAAAGCATTCTATCTGCGAAAGAGGTAGAAATATTCTTGAATTTATAGATATGTTAATTCAACTTACTTGTTTGAGGATAGCGTAGAAGACGTCGAGGTGAGAATTGAGATTGATTCCCCCAGGGCCCTGGGCCTCGTCGCTTTCCCTCTGCTCTTCGAACACGTCGAGCTGGACCCCCAGGTCCGGGTGACTTCCTGCCTCATGCCTGTAAACAGGGTAGCACATGAACAGCATGTTCCCGACCTACCATAGTTCTACTACACTGAGCTAAATCTACTCTGAGACAATTTAGTACCAACCAGTGCAGTCATTTAGTAATTGAGATTCGCCCACCGCGTTTAGGGTTGATACACGAATGGAATAATCTCAGTGATTATAATTTGCGAATTTGCAGAACCCTATAGTAAACGTAGATAGAAAAGACGCTGAGGAAACGATACTGTTCAACAGTAGAAACCTGGAGAACTTTTAGGAGAAAGCACTATAATATCTCAGGAAAATGAAATCCTGAACACGGCATTTTTAAGGCAGGCAATGTAAGATGATAAATAATTCCAAGGTACAAGTGGAAATGAGATGAGAAACCAAGCAAAAACAATAAATATTATATATAATGAAGGGACTAAGTCTGGATCATCCTAAGTTATTCTTCACCAAGTTTGTAGTAGTAGATAGTTATAATTTCTAAGAAAATTGTATCTGCTCTCCTTGAGGAGTTCTATTGCGATCATTACTCTGTGGTAACTGTTAAAGTGTATCAAATTGCAATTATAATTGTAAATGTCCGGTTCTTAACATATTTATTAGGTTGCGGAGTTATAGCCGCAGTATATCACAAGCTCGTGGCCTTAATTAGAAGGTGGGACAAGAATTCAATGGTGAAAATAACCTGTTCCTAAATCATAATGCCAATTTATAATTTTTTTAAACAATCATGTTATAGTTGGTTAACCTTTTCAATCCAAAGTTTTAACGGTTAAATTTTCAAATAAGTGTTTACTCTTTTAGTCAAGCGATTGCATAGTATTATGTGTTTACGTAAACCATGCGCTTTCTAATATTTCACGTCCTACGCGAAATTCAAAAATTAATATTTTTGCATAAACGACATAAGGAAACAAAGGTATAACAGTGCAATATTATTAATTCTTTCCGGCGACCAGGCGCCATGTTTGGCGCGCACGGAGCGCCCACGCCGGCCGCCATCTTTGTCGTTTTAGAACCGTATTCATTGCACACGGCTCGTTTCCGAAAGTAAAAGGCGACCTGTCCATACGATATACGATTATTGTATTAGTTTTACATATTTATATTTTAATAATAGGTGACTAAATATAAGAGTTAATTTTCATTAAGGTTGATAGAAAACTTTAAGGTTAATATAGAATAGTAGTAGATGAAGTAGGTAATAAATTAAGTATTAGGAAATTCTCATTACAAGTTCCCTGTATATTTGCTAAATTAAATTAAGATTAAGCGTAATCAGTTATTTATAAAGATGATAAGACAGACATAAGTTAATACCCTTTTTTCTTTATCCTGTCCAGGATTTAATCGATACGTGAACTCCCTTGACAATAACTTATTTATATTTATAACTCCTTGGCTGTTGACCTCCGCGCTCCGTTTTGTGTTTAGGATAAAGTGCAACCGGTTTGAAATGTATCAACGTTTATTTGGTCGTAAATAAGATGGATTCTAATTTAAATCCGCAAACTTATAATATGTCTTTTTTATACAAAGTATACGAACACTTACCTTAAATTGCTTAATGTTGGTAGTAGTCCAAGACCTGAAATAAATTATTTTGAAATATTACATTTTGTATAATTTTTATTGTCTTTTTAAAGGGTCATATAGAACAAGGGGAATTTGAGATGCTCTATTGACCGGAAGTTCTTTACTTACCAATGAATTCGTTCCTGACGCGTATCCTGTCAGGCAAGCGAGGTGCGGAGATAATGAGGCAGTTGATGAAGGCCACCAGCGCGGTCTTGTAGTCGGTAGTGGTGGCATTCTTCAGCTCCTCTACCACAACGTTCAGTCGGTACCGATCTCCTTTCAATGTCTATAAGGTTTAAGAATTACAAAATATTAAATAACTTTGTACAGGTAAAAGATATGGCATGTCTATAAATCAAACCTTGTATCGATCGAGTGTGTCGACAGCTCTAGCGTAGCCATCGGCGTTGTAGACACACAGCGCTGACAGAAGCTCGAACACCTGTAAACACCACCATAAATTTTATGATTCAGAAAAGCGCCATCTAGTTTGAAATGAATAAACAGCCCGTTGACTTGCAGGATTTTTAAATAAAGTATGTTATGTAGTAATAATAAAAGTTAACCTGTTTCTTGACTGGCGCGGCTGGCGAGGTGAGCGCGGCAGCGAGCTTGCCAGCATACTCCGCATGCTCTACGATGTAGTCCAGCCCGACACGGCTCTCCATGGCACAGGCCAGCCCCTAAACACATAAACACACTATTAAATTCTGCATTGCTGAAAAAAGTTGTACGACAATAAAGTCGATGGGCGATTGTAGTTTTAGCGATCGCAGTTTGTTATAGTCTATGCCCGCTACTGGAGTTTTACAAAAGCTATAATATAAAAATAGTAAAACTGCAGTAACTTTTGCCATATTAATGCTTAGACCGCAAATACCTCCCACAAAGTCATGGTCACACCTCTGTATATTTTCTTTTTGTTCTTTACTAAAACGCTTCTTTCATTTGATAAATGATTTTGTGAACAATTCCGTAATTTATTATGTAAAAATCATTTAGATTTCAAGTTGGTTGAATATTAGTCACTTAAGTAATCGAGAAACATTATTATTTTATTGCTAAAATCGAGTCGATAGAAATAAAAAGTTCAATACTTTTATCAAATACAAAACAGGGCAATGTACCGGTTTTGCAAACATTATGCAAAATACAATTTATTGTTATCTAACCACAGAATTATTTTTTTGTCATTTTATTGCTATTCTTATAAATGTATTTTCTGTTTGACTAAACAATCGCACAACTGTTGTTGATTGTCAATTGTTTCGCAGCCAATTAAACTGTTTAGTTGTACAACTAATAATCGAGTAATGTTCACCTCCATATAAGCTCATAGGAATCAAAGCGAGATTAAACAGTTGTGCGATAGTTTAGTCAAATGTGTGCGCGCTCTTACGCGCGTTGTTGTGCGGTTGTGCGATTTACGAAACAATCGGTCTTGTGAGGAAAAATACTTTTTATTTTTTAGGTAGTTAGAAGTTGTAAATAAAAATATTATATTTTTATTTACATTACATTTATTTTCCTTCAATTAATATAAAAACATAGTAATTTATAGATGCTTAAAGCCGAATGCTTAAACAAATCTTTAACACATCGTTTCGTAAGTGCCGCATCAAATCTGACAGATATCAAATAATGGAATACATTGCTGCATAAAGAGTCAACTGTTCTACCTGAATGTTCTGTCGTGTGAAACTACCATTACAGGAGTATGGAATTTCTAAAATGTCATCTTAGCCTTTACGGGTCGATGCTGGTCTGTCACCGGGCGGCCTCACTGCGCACGCGCAATGCGAGCCGCATAGCAAGACAAATATTTACTGCGTGGTACAAGTTGTAAGCTTACAATGATATTTTACAGAACACGTTGGCAAATAAACTAGTTCACGTAATACCTAAAGTACCTAATGAAAGAATAAAGGTAAATTAAGGGACGAAAATTTACAATATGTGTGAAATTTTATTTAAAATTGTTAATTAACTTATTAAACAAAAGCAGGTTTTCATCGTTTTTTGGTTAAATTCGACATTGAATATTAAATTTCAAAACATCTCGGAAGAAAACAGTATGAAAAACTTTTTCAATTAGCAAAGCATAAGCTTACGGTGAACTTCCAATGGAGCTGAGATGTCAAATCTTCCTTCGCGTCTTTCTACACTTGTAGCACAGCACACGAGGCTGGGCGGACGCCCACGCATTTGTCTTGTGAATGAAGTTAAACGCTCTACATTGTCAGGATTTGTCAGTTATTTGCGGGATTATGATCGCTACTTTACTTTTCAATTACACGAAAGAATAACTAAGGTTTTCTAAAAATAAAATTCTTTCATTAAACATCCTCTCTTCTTTCATAACATCCTTTTTACACTTGGTATTTAAATATTTTTTCAAAGACATGATAACTTTTTGTTTATACTTACGTTATCTGGTCGATTCTTTTAATTAAACAAGAGGATCATTGGAAAGCGGACCACATATTCACATCTTCCAAGAAGTAGATAACAGTAAGCATTATTAAGAAGCGCTTGGTGGGATGTTCGTTAAAAAGAAATTGGCTTACGTACCTCTGATGATAAAGTTACTGGAACCTGTGGTAGGCTTAGGTTTCTACGTTAATCAATCAAAACGTCTTAAGAAATGTATATTATAAATTAATAATATATGGCTTGTCAAATTACTTAATCAGTTTTCTTTTTTATTTGAATGATAAGCAGATTATAAATCTTGCAGACTCGTATTTTTCAAGATTCACGATTAAAATTAGAGCACGAACTTCCGAAACTAGTACCAAATCAAATTATTATTTTGAATTTATGTCCTTTAGCGCCATCTGTTAATGGATATTACCTGACCAACAACAAAGCGTTGTAATATTTTCATACTAATTAATAAGTCTAATTTATGTACATAATTCACTAATATTATGCTGTTTATAGTTTATTCAATGTTTTTCTGCGTAACATAAACCGGTAGTCAAAACCGTAACATGATAATTACAAAAAACATATATTTTTTTAATTCGTATCGCAATGAACTCTTGTTTTTTACATAATTTAATTGTCTGTATAGATTTACGATAGGTCTCTATATGGTCACATCTTAATTGAGCTGTGATACAAAATTGTTGAAAAAAAAAACTTTAACAAATGTACTTCGCCCACACGACAATGTTTCGTCGAATTGGTTTGATACGCAGTGTGCCTGCGGGGAAAATAATAAATGAACTATTCTGGTTCGGTTACCCCTCTATTTAAATGATTTAATTTAATTTGACGGTTATTTAACTTGAATAAATAAAAAACATTTCCATCAAAATCTTACACAAAATTACATTTTAGAAGATTTCGATTTATAAGTAAGTCGTGCGCATGTTTGCCTATGACTCTCACTAACATAGACTGTGTTCCGTATATTATCTGCATATTTAAGGTACAGTTTTTTATTAGTCTTTTTAATCTTGTATATAAACTAAACATATTAAAAAATACATAGTAATAAATACTATGTTGTAAATATTAACAGATTGGTTAATCTCCCACGCTGCGACCTCGACAGCGTTGTCCGTGTTCGATATACTGCACACTGAGGTCCTATGTTCAAATCCGGACAAGCAGTTAGCTAAGCTCTAACTCACTTCCGCATCGTATATAGTTACTGCTGGATTAAACAGATCACTGTATCACTTCCTGAAGAGGTCAGGTCCATATTACAGATTAAAAAAAATACCTTAATTAATCTAAAAACTTTTAAGATCACACTCGAAGTTATTCAATGTAAGGCTTTATCAGTTTATGGACTTCCCTGCGTTCATGCTCTGATCATACTCTAAGTTAGGGATGACAGTGTTAGTCACTAGACTAGACCTAGTTAACTTGACTTTACACACACTTATCACACTTGTCTTTGAATATATGTGCCGTGGATTTACATGTATTTTTTAATATTTTCTAAAGCAGACGTAATTCTCGTCTATACTAAAATATTTATAATAAGTTAAAGTTGAAAAATACTTTAAATTGTTAAGCGTAAAGTACGTATGTATAAAAACATCGACTTGACCCCTAATTACGTGCAAGTGGCTGCGGGACCTTCCCCCGAGGCCCCCCTATTTGGTCAGGCCGTCCGGTCCCACTGCCGTCCTTATTCTGCATTACTCGCACTCGAGCACTCGAGTGACGGCCGCAATGTGTTTTAGATTCAACTCTCGATAAATATAAGTACTTCTCGATTTCACTTTAATAAATCATAACCCATTATTTAATAATGCGTTGATTTTAGGTCTACATGAAAACTGTACACGCTATAACAAACAAAATGGTTTTAATAAAATAGGTTGATATTTATTATCGTTATTTTGTACGTTTCTTGTGTAAGTTCCGCCTGTTTTTATCTGAATACTTTCTGAATTATTATTTCGTGCTTACCCAGTCTCGATAATCGTATCTATATTAAGAAGTTAACGTTCACACTTCAAGTTATGTGAAACATGACATTGCATTACTTTGAACGCTCAATGCAATAAATTCATTGACTTAATTATAGTTTTATTTTGTTAATTTTATTACACACTTCACAAGGTAAAGACGAAAAAGGTAATAAGATAAAATATATTTTGGCAGCCTTAAAAGTATTTAAAATGTTACAATTTCAATCAAATCTTTTCAGATTGGTT
>LD688949.1:269109-282411 GCA_003118335.3 Papilio memnon
AACTTATAAACGTTACACAAGCGACCTCTATCTGTAAACAAAAGCAATACAATAAGTTATAACAGTTGTTTTGACATCGCCAAATAACCTCTCTCTATTGATAAGTTGTGTAAAACTAATTTTACGGATTTTATCGCGTTTGATATAGATAATTAAAAATTCCTACACACTGTTGTCTTTGCATCATTTTATATTCAAACGTATACAACGTTGTTGTTTGGTAATATTAAATCATTTTTGATTTCTATAAAAATTCTATAAAACCAAACCTGTATGGAAACATCGAAAATAAATTCTTATTTACCGAACATCCATATTTACATTTTATTTTTTATTTTTTTTATGTTAAATAAAAATTAATTTACAACTATCCTAAATAACTCGAGCTGTAGAAAATTAGCTGTAAAATTATTCATAACATAGATAAGTTGTCAGTAATAACAGCTTATTGTTAGAGAAGACCATAACAAGAGCGGATAAGTGGTGTGAAGTCAGCGGGCATTGTTTATGTCGTTAAGTTCCGCATAAGTCCTGCGCTAAGTAAGCGGTCAGAGGTCGAAGTTAACTTAGGTCACTTTCACCACTCGGCCAACAACGTGAATACCATAAACATAAATATTCTAGGCTTTGTTTAATTTGGCTTGCCGCGATGCTTTCATTAGGCGTTATAAATAAACAGTTAATTTTTTGTTACAATAATTCTACGGTTCATTGGTGTCCTATTCGAATTTAAAAAAAACAATGGTAGACTATTGTTTTTTTTTAAATTTATTAATTTTATTTAATTTATATTATTTTAGAAATAGATTTTTTAAATAGTAGATAGATCTACCGCTGCGTTCATTACACTTTTTATAATTTTATTTATCTCATCGCAAATTTCAATAACGTAAATTAATAAAATAAATTCTTTCTGTCGGAAATATGGTTCACCTAGTTACTTGCTGTCTAGGACTAGAACATCCAATTCCGTAAACAATGCCTTTTGCAAACTCAGCTTTATATAGAGATATGCTTGATGCTAACTCACGACCTATTCAAATGTTACAGAAATTCATGCAAATAACGGAGAAAACATGTTAACGAGTACACGACCTCTTTCCGTTTGAGGTTTGTTAAAAAGAAAATCTTGTAATTTTCGAGGCTCCAAATTTTTATGTATGACTAGCTTTTGCCAACGACACCGTCGGGGAATTAAAAAAAAACACAAGTGCCTATATGTTCTTCCAGACTATCCTCTATGTCTATTCAAAATTTTATCGAGATCCGTTCAGCAGTTTAGGCTACACTCTAACAAACATTCGTCCATCTAAACTTTCGCATTTATAATATCAGTTAGTACGATGGCATACATTTTGTGCATTTGAAGGTTTAGTAAATGAAAAATTGTAAAACTTAGATGAGCGCGGTCGAGAATTTAGTTTGCTTGTTATGAAATTGATCTACTAGACACATGTCACGGTCAAATGGTTAATAACCATTTCTATTGGAGATTTAATAACAGATTGGATGTCGGCACAATCAAAGCGATTCGTAGAGTTTTTGCTCACTGCGGTCATTGACCTGTATCTCTAGCTAGTACACATGCCGACTCTCTTGATGTACTGTGGTGTCTCCATGTTGTTGGTGTTTCGGGAAATTTCTTGTTAATGAAGTCATTTGTTCAAAATGCATTTAACTGCTTGCTAAAATAGCTAGTTTTACAGCTGGAATGATGTTCGATATTGTTACACTCGTTTGAAGTTTTGCATTTGTTATATTAAGTCAATGACGGTTGCGATAAGCAAGAATTTGACTTTGTACCCAAAACTTAGGAATGCTTATGTGACTCAAGTGTAACCTCTTTTCTTTGTAAGTCTACGTTATCAGGAGGTTTTACCAAGTTTACATGTTACTCAAGCCTTACACGAGATTCCAAAATAGTTTTAACATTGCTCGAGAATTTTACACACACTTTTTAAATCCTGTAAAGAACAAATAACTCTGTAATACTATTCAAACTTTATGGTGACGCTTCATAGAGCACAATTTTACGTAATAGCGAGTTTAAATGGATTATGGGGGCTGGCAGCACTGTGCGTTCTTTCTTTTACCCGTAGATCGTAAGTAACCACTAGCAGCTATAATGTTTGAATCTTGCAATAGCGGGGGAAGGTTCGGAACTAGGCTGCGCGACATCGGGCGTTGCGTAAGCAACCGGTCGCCAAGGTCTCTGCCGCGCCGATGCAACACGCAGCTCACATAGTGCTTGAGAGGGAGCGGACAACATTATTTAATTATCACATAGATACAATGTTATAGACAAAAATCAATGCTGATGACTGAACAGTTGGATTAGAAGATCTAGTAGTCTTAATCGTCTTTAGGAAATACTTAGTACTGCTAATAAAAAATTGGCTCCGTTTTACCGTGTATAAATTTTTACAATGTACTTTTATAAAGTAATGCGGATAAATAATGTATTCATTATGTAATCGATGATGTAAGGTCAATAAGATTCATTGACGTAGGAATTTTATAGGAAAAAGAATTTGAAATTCTTCGAGCCTCATTATCCTTGTTTGACCGCAGAATTACAATAAAACATTTTAAATAAATTACCATAAACGGACTAAAACAACCGTATGATAATATATCATTTTAAATACTCATTGATTTATCTATGTAAATACAGTTAGATAGCGAACATTGATTCTGTCAGTATGTAGTGGTACATGAATGCTCGCCAACTATTATGTTTTGCATCTAGTAATGGACGAGATATCCAGCTTAATAGAATTATGTTACATATTAGAACTAATTAACGATCAAGTTTTTAAATGTCAAATAATGCGCTTCACTAGCAAGGTAAATCTCTGGTAATCTACAATACAATGTTTTAATAATGTCAATTCAATAATTTTGCCATTTTAAAAATAAATCCGCTAATCCGCTTCCGCGTGTGTAACATAGTCGGATCCTTACGGAAGCATACGGTGCGGTAATGAAGTGTATTTATACGGTTTATCGATTCATAAGGCCTCAACTTGTTACGCTGATTGCTTCTGTGTGTGTTGCGAGCGTACACACACACATACCAATCTATAAGTTATACTACAACAGTTCTACTGAAAACTTAGTAATTGTAAATGAAAACAAAAGTATTTTTAGACATCTAATGATTTTGGTCTAGGGTTTATAGACAACGATGTTGTGTGTAGGAATCTTGCAGCAATTTGACGAATTAATTACCACATGCTTCCGCAATTAGCGAAGGCTGGACATCAATCGTGTGAGCAACCCTAACACTGTTTAGTATGACGCATGACGTCCCGGATTATGGCAGGTTAACGGGCCCCATACATGGACACAACGAGCCATTGTCCCATGCGAATGACACACGATAGGGCTGCCACAAAATGACGAGCGTCCACGTAATGAATTAAAAATCAGGACTAGTCACTAACTAGCTTGCTTTCCAAGAAATCATAGAGAAGTAAATCCTCATTCCTTTTTTAAACGTTGAATCTGTTTTCTTTTGTTCGCTTAATTGATATCGGTAAAGGCCAAATACTAAAACGATATTTAAATATGGAACATCGTCTTAAATGATAATGGCATTATTTTAAACTCCATATTTCATGAAATCTGTCAAATTATAAGCGAAAAGTTTTAGATTCGTTTTAATATCCGGCCGTAAAAAATACAAGAGAGGTAAAATATCACAAGGAAAAGTTTATAGGCAGCCAGCATCGTGTGCTGTGTATGTGTCTCGCGTTTTCATTTCCATCTTTTAAACGTGTTGGTAGAGGACCAATTAAAAAATAAGTGAGATCCGTAATTCCTGTAACATTCGCACTGCAATTTCATTGATCATAAAACGCTGTGAACCCTGGCTTGGACGGATGTAAGCACTCGATCGTCCGTCGACTGCGGACGTAGCAATGACCCATAACTATAATAAAGTTATAACAGACGGACAACGCCACTGTATGACGTTTTAGCTGTGACGAAAGTTGATAGCTTCGTAATTGAGACTTACAAGAAACGGTTAAATCATTGATTAACTTTCGAGAATTGGTGTCTGTCATGTGAAGTCAACCCGCACAACCCGCGACACATGAAGAGGAAAAATTTGTTTATATTACGAAGAAAATGTAAACTTCTAATTGGTAAAATATTTTAACATTATATTTGTCCTAGAGGTAATTGTTATGTATTAGAAATAACAATTACTTGAGTAAGACAATCATTTAATATCTATCATTTAAATGTATAAAACACAGGTTTCAAAACGTGAGGTAATTTTCCATACAGATCACAGCCACTGATTAACATTAATGCAAAAAATAAATAGACTATGAACAATAAGTAATAGTTTTTAACTAGTTAACGATGGTAATTTGTTCCTTGTGGACTCCTCACAATGTGTAGACTTCTATTATTTTAGATTTTGTAGGAAGTAATTAAAAAGAAGCATTTATTCCTATCTTTTTAAGGGATTTTCTCGTTTAGCTACTTACTTTGTTAAATCTTATTTCAGTAAGATATGGATCTACAACAACAAGGAATGCTTACGTACACACTTACATATTAAACCTAATCTATTTGAGGAAAATAGAATGATCTTTTGATATAAACTAGAGCGTTAATCGTAGCGCAATTATCTTATAATAAGTCAAACATTCCATCCACAAGCCTCGCTCGTTAGCACATCGGCGTAAACATGGCCGGTATCTGACACCAGATATAAAAAGAGCTTTAATTCATTTCCGTCAGAGGGCACTCGAATAGCGCCTTTGTCTCGCAATCTAGGCGCAATACGATCTAGGAAGCAAGACGTGGACCATATAGGGCCGTGGCCCATATGTGGAACACTGAACATATTTGCAGAAACCTTGCGTTCAAACGCACGGCCGCCGATTTGCCTTTTACGACCCTCGACGCATTAAGCAATGGATAAAGCGAGAAATACCTCTCATTTGTAGATGATTGTCGGTTTTAGCAGCAAGTATGGCATAAAAATGTCGACTTGACTTATCAATTATGGTTGTTTTTAATTGTGGAGTTAATTGTTCACTAATGGACTTTGACAGCTTTGTCTGCGCGTGTTTATGTGCATTTACACATAAATATACATTTAATATTATAAAATCGAATTAAAAACCTTTGTCTTTAAACAATTGTAGTAGAATGCATGTAGAAATACATAACTTATGTGAACTTACATCAATATACACTTTGACTCTATATTAAAAATCGTATATTTTACAACATAGCTATATAGTATTACATAGAGCTACAGTTTTAACTGAACTGATTAATCCGGCTTTATTAAACAAGTATGTAGTCAAAGTTAATTAACTACATATGTACTTACAGCTATTTACCGTCGCGTACCATCAGGACACCTGCAACCAAACAAATAGGTTCATAATTTATTCAACAAACGTATCCATTATCAATCTTTTATCTCAGCCGATATCGCGTAGGCTGCTTGTCAAGCGCGCCGCGTACGACACGGCATACGATACGCAATCAATAGGTTACCGCGAATCCGCGAATACCGGAGACGTGTCGTAAGAAACCTTGTACAGTATCAAATAACAATCAGATGGGTGAAGGAAAGAGTGAGGAAATCATGCAAAGATTAGTAACTGTGACACGTCTAATGCTAGTACACACGGGAGCTGAGCGATACAGAGCAGTGGGCAGTGCACACATTACTATCAATGTTTTGTCTCGCGGTGAGCATTTAAACAATAGCACTGTCCGACTGGCTCTTTATCCTGCCTCTGTGTATACCCAGCATAGGTTCCAAATAGCAAAAGCGCTTGTAAAACAATTGAAAAAAAATTGAATACATGTCAGAATGTCTCTAAGTTGATATAAACATGATTATGTGTCACTTATTTGAAGTTTTGACTGACTGACTGAAACAATTACTTTACGGAAGAAAAAACTGACAAGATGAACAGCGTAAAATTGACATAACACTTAAAGGGTTAACAAACAGTAACCATAAAACCTGACATAATACTTTTTGTGAACTAACTAACAATTATAGCCATAAAGTTCTTACAAAAAAGCGTATCTTAAGTCGTTAATTACAACCAGGAAATGTACAAATAAGTAATTTAATTAAGTTTTTAAGTAGATTACAATTCTTTACGTTTACTTGATAGGTTTTTCATATAACTTTGTTTTAAGGGTCACGTTGAAGTCGGTACCATAAAAGGTTGCTTTGAGGCGACCGCCCTGTAAGCGTTGCCGCGCATTAGACGCACGCGGAAACAACCTGCGAGGAAATAGAGAAGCTTTTCCTATATACAACAATACTGAGCTCTCACGCGGGTTTTCTGATGTTATAATACTTATGTAACTTGAATAAGTTGTAAGTCTTCTTCACTTATGTACTTAAGTGGTTTGAAGATTAACTTGTTTGTTTTTATGCTATTTTTTTAATCTTTGCCATTAAAATGTTCAAACTTACTTGATGTTTTTCTTGAATCGTTAATTTGTTTGTTTTACATTCACTTAACTTTTGTTAAAAAAGTGAAACCTCGCAAAATACGTTCGTATTATTCGAGCATTGTCCTAAACTTGGCATTGTGTACAAAAGACGCGATATGCAAAATATATCGACCTTCACGACGCGGCGTTAGGAGGTCGGCTGAGCAAACAACATCAAGGAGACGTTTCCGGCTTTGTCCTAATTGCGTTTGCATGAGTTTGGTCAAGACCAAATCTGAACCTAATTTATCTCTCTTATATGGAACAAAGAACATTGACCTCATTTTCAGATAATGGGTTCGAATTCAACTGTTTTTAAATGGAAGAGATTTTGTTTTTCAAAAAATTCAATTGTATTGACTTCTGAATTCAAATTAATCACATTTTTTAATAAAGAGTGGCTATTTTATCCGGATGGTAATGTTCATGGAATATTTTAATAGTGTTTTTATTTTCTTGTAGACCGTACAGCGGCCTCTAGCGGCCTGTCTTGTTTGTAATGACATGTAAACGATTTGGCGATCAAGTGAATTACGACTGCAATTATTTAAACGTACCTAAACGAGGTTATTCAACAATGGAGTTGTTTTTAATTGCCGTAAATAAAATGGTTAGAGATGAATCAAGCGAAGACTAGATTTTATTACGTACGTTGCGTAAAAAGACAAGGATTTTTGTTTTTTACAATGTTCAACTGTTTAAATTTTTGTGCCGGATGCCGTTTATCAACACCGCAATTTCCTCGACCTCCAAGAGTTAAACCTAAACCGATAATACAAAGTCGAATGTTTGCGACTAAAATGAAGTCACTTTTTTAATTTCCTTGTAAAATAAATTCAAGGCAGAATATTTCAAGACTCTTTTGTTTTTCTTGAGGAGTCACATTGCAGAAATGTCTCTTAAAGCCCGCTACTGCCAACCTCTATGCATAGTCAATAGAGTGATAGCGGGTTTTATATTTTAAAAAAATATATCAGTAATCCAGTAATTTAATGGAAAAACGTTACTTAATATTTCTTAGGTTATTTTACCAGACGTCCTAAAACAGTCTCCGAACTTTGTATTTATAATTATGAGATTACGTAAAAGTTCGTGTGCTCGTGAATGAGGTTTACTTACACCTTATCTAGTTTGATAACTGTTGTAAACCTTTGAAATGCGTACGACGACCTCGTTAAAGGCGGGATACTGAAAAGAAAATTGAACCTTCGTAATTGCTGCTATGTATCTGATATCAAAATCTTAATGGAATGTGGAGTTTAAGATATCGTTTAAGATGCTTTTACATATTTCAATCTCATATGTTACTTTACTTACATGATTAGAAATTACTTTGCATGTTTTCCCATTTTAAAAATGTAAAAATAATCGATTTTTATTTTTTTTGCAGCAGTTACTTTTATAAGTACTCTATATTTGAATTGAATAAAATTTGTTATAACTTTACAATGTATTATAGTAATATTTAATCTAATATTGGAAGCAGGTCACAGCTAGCTGCTAGCCAGGAATAGGACACTTTCCAGGAACCCTACATTGTACGTAGCACTACAGAGCAACGATCCCGATGCGAAATATTTAGTTCAATTCAGAAAAAGAACAATATAGAACGGCAAATTATATGACCCGGTGTTAATGCAACTAAATTACAATACTTTGTCCTTCTATTAATATAAAAAGGAGACCATATTATTTAAAAAAATGTATCAGTCTTGTCCTGTCTATCATTTTCTGTATCTAATTAAGTTTTCCATATTTCCTGACAGTACTAACTACAGTTACAACGACTCTTTTACCGGGCCAGTTAGATTCGTTGCACTAATTTAGTAACCACTCCAAATCGATGTCAAACTAAGACTCATTTGTTTGACAGGAGATTGGTTGTCAAAAAGAAAGTTTTGATATCTCGTCCCGGTATCAAAGACATCTCCCTTGTAGCGACTAACGAGCTTTAACAGAGAAATCTTTACCATACTCTGACCTATTGGAATAATAAAATATGATAACGTACATGTACGATGAAGTTAACATGACTTTCTGTATGTATCAACTAATCGATAATCAGTATAAACATATTTTAGCCAGTAGAGATATTGAAAATTGATACAAAACACAAATATCATGTCACTATACGTCCCCACTGAGGGGCTCGGACCCTACACTAAGTTAAGAGCGTGTGACCTTTGACTAAACTATCGCACAACTGTTGTTAGATTGTCGATTGCACAAATAAAAATCGAGTAGTGTGCGCACCTCCATAAAAGCTCGTAGGAATCAAAGCGAGACTAAACAGTTGTGGGATAGTTTAGTCAAATATGTGCGCACTCTTAAGATTTTCTTTAATTATATGCGACATATTGCATTGCATAATATAATGTTATAATTTCTTAATTAAATGTAACTTAATGAATCCAATTAACTATTCAGTGTTGAGCCCACACTTATTTCAACCCCTTCACAAATTATTATAATAACAAAGAGCAAATGACAGAACAATCCACTCGCTCAGTATAGCAACTGTTCCTATCGCGCAATATTCTTATTCTGGTGGCTAATTAACACATAATTGGATGACGGTCCGTCTGTCTTTGGCCGATTGATTGTGTGTTAATGTTAGAGTGGGTGCCCATCTGATACCTGTATATGCAGTATTTTAATGCATTCGTGTCAACATTGATGTTAATGATAACTTTTGTTCATTTCTTCTTTCTTGAAAATTCTTCTAAGAGCGCGCACACCTTTGAATTAACTATCGCACAACCGTTTAGTCTCGCTTTGATTCCTATGAGCTTATATGGAGTGCACACTACTAGATTTTTAGTTGTGCAACTAAACAGTTGAATCGGCTGCAAAACAATCGACAATCGCTCAACAGTTGTGCGATAGTTTAGTCAAAGGTGTGCGCCGGCTCTTATAAAACAATTAAAATTAAGTGATATTGTATTGGGACTTCAGAATAAATGCTACAAATAAGGGCGTGACACACATCTATTACGGGCGTCACGCGTCATTCGTCACCAAATGCATTTAGTGCACGCTGACCCCAACGCGTAGGGCTGCCACAAATATGCATTAAATCGTTATATTGGAGCAATCAATATTTTATATCACTAGTTATATTGTAAACTATCGTAAGTTTGTGAACCGACTAAAATTGGCAGTATGTTATACCGTTTAGGTCTATAAAATAAACTTTAAAATGCCTGACTGTTTCTCTGTTGTTATTTTACATCAGGTAAAATTATTCGGTAGTAATAAGTTACACAATAAGCGTGAGATAAGTAATGAATATTTACTAATAAGCGATACGTTTGTAAACATTTCGAAATCAGCAGTTTGTGGCGTAAACTGTGGGGCGAGTCAGACGAAAATTAATTTTATAGCAATTTGTTATCTTGTCAGGATCAAAGTTCAGAATTATGAGGTAATATTCGTAGGTAGATTTTGTTATAAACTTTATGTTGAAAACCTCATTGCCTTCAGTGATTAAATGAACTTTGTTACTTTACAAAATGTGTATGGAGATTATTTTTGCCAGCCCTGTAATAGCAGCGACGGCGTGACGGTCAAGTGCGCGGCTTCCTGTCCACGTCACGCTCGGTACGCGCCGCGTCGCCGCAGCCGAAGTAAATCGGCAATGTAACTCGATATCATATATTCAATACGGTTGATGACCTTTTAATGATCTATCTCAATTGAAAGGATTTCTTTGTTCGATTCAAAGTAATCCGCCTGACGAGTGTACAGGATGTTTATAAAGTTAATATGTAAAAGTAATGATTGTTTATTATTAAAAACTAACCGTCGACTTAAAAAAACAAAAGTAAGTAGCCTACGTGTGTTTCCAGACTATGCTTTACATCTCTGCCAAATTACAGTGATATCCGTTTAGCAATTTAGGCGACAAACGGGAACAAACATCCATCCATCTAAACTTTAGCAATAATTAGTAAGAAGTAAGATTCGATTCTATTAGTTTTGACACCTTTTTAAATGAATTTTAGTATAAAATGGATTTGTTATTCTTTAAGTAATCTCAAAAACTTAACTTTAAGTTAAATCTCTAGGACTACTTGAAGTCTTTAACCATATAAAAATATAAGTCAAGGTTTTTATTT
The DNA here is from genome assembly GCA_003118335.3 of Papilio memnon. Lineage (NCBI taxonomy): Eukaryota > Metazoa > Arthropoda > Insecta > Lepidoptera > Papilionidae > Papilio > Papilio memnon. The sequence goes on from LD688949.1 coordinate 279,720, forward strand.
TTGTTTAACTTTGCAATTTCTTCATTACATATCTTAGTTTGTTCGTGGTTTCTCCTCAAGTAATATTTATAAACAATAGTCAAAGCAAATACAAAGGTCGTCAGGTCAGCTTGCGACAGACCGACAGAGCTTTCACAATTCCTATAGATACGGCCGCTGGGAGCGCTGACCTAATTGTCTTCTGGGGATTTCTTGATATCGTTACAAATATCGGGTGCACACCTTTGACTAAACTAACGCTCAACTGTTGCGCGATTGTCTATTGTTTCGCAGCCAATTCAACTGTTTAATTGCACAAATAATCGAGTAGCGTGCGCACCTCCATATAAGCTCAGAGGAATCAAAACGAGACTAAACAGTCGTGCGATAGTTTAGTCAAAGGTGTGCGCGCACTCTAAATTAAAGACAGTTTCTGTACGTCTAATAAACAAACTCTGATTTAAATTTACTGGGTCATAAGTGGTAACAAGATAGCTTTAAGTTTAAAATAGAATTCTAAATTAACGATTTCGGATTATTTTTTTATTAAATTAAATATGTTCCCACGCTCTTATTTAAATATAGTCAAATGTAAAAGTCTTGTACTTAGTACATCACGTAAAAAGTGGGTAGACAACGTACTCGTAGCTTTATCATTGACCTCTATCGATGACCTAAAAGTTCGCTGTAAGCACAAACAATCAAATTAAACAAACATGTCAATCGTTTGAGAGATGTCCGACATAGAGTGGAACAACTATCGTTCAATGAGACTCACTTAGGATTGCGTACTCACTTGAGAATAGATTACTTTATAAAATTTAAGTTTTGATAAAACTATACCAAGCATTTACATCCCTAACTTAATAGCTTTTTTATAACATTATTTATGAATCACATAAACTTAACATAAAGGAAATATTCAAAAAATTAAATACACAAGACAAAATTAAATTTCTGTTCAAGCCAGAAGTAAAATATAACCACATAAAATTATAATGAACGTAAATAATACATATTGGTTGAATAATCGACAAAATACAACATTATTAGAATACAAAGCGACTAATTATAAGTTAATAGACAATAAGAGATGACAGACAAACGTATATCTTTTCTATATATACGAAGAATATTGACGATCTCTTGGAACAGTGTATATTGATCGCGCCATGACTTGCTAATGATGACCAAGTAACCTGACACGAAGAAAGCATACCACGTTTTAAATGTAAATTACTGAATTTAGCTATCATCTCGCTACCTTATCCTACTCCCGCAGGGTCGGCGCACAAGGTTTTTGTCCTCCATATAACTCTATCATACGTCATCTCAGTCATCACTCCCTTCTTGATCATGTCACCGTTCACGCGATCCATCCATCCCATTCTAGGTCTACCTCTACCAGTAATAATAATGTAATAATTCAAATAGGTTCATAAGACTTGATTAAACATTTATTTTTTGAAGAAACAAAGTTACACCGGTCTCCTTAGCTATTTTTTTAATTTGTCTAGTGGTGTAACACCTTTGAACAATTTTATCTATACGGAATATTAAGTACATCTATAATCTATAGGTGAACCAAGTAATATTTGTTACCCAATATGAATTTTTAACGTAGTAACCTTGAATATTATTAAACAGACCCCATGTGGTTCGTTGTGTAAGTACCGCACGACAGCGGGTCGAGGTTCGAATCTCCTGGCAGTGACACGATCCCAATACAATCTCAAGGCCGGATTGACCAGTTGTGACTACTCTATGACAATCTTTACGTTTCAAGGCTACTAACAGTAACTACTCTATGTCAAAATACAGTTTCAAGGTTAGAGTGACTTGAAGTATTGCAATGTTTAGAGAAAATTATAATTTTTACGACTGTAATATTCTCTATATTTCTTTTGTAATAAATATTATTAAGACTTAGAAAATAATACATACAGTTACAAAGTAAATTAATGTAATAAAATTTTATCTTTAATAGTCGTTTAATAGTCGTCGACATATGCGATTTGCCCAAATTGAAAAGACCTTTCTTACTATTGTTCACACAAACAACAATGAAAGTTCAGTTCACACTGGTTTGTAAACCAAATTTCAAAGAGCTGTAGGAATAACTAAGACAAACAGGGCTTTAATGGGAAGGTTCAGATGTAATGTTATTATGCAAGTATTTCTAAATAAAGGTAAGTTTTCATGCAGACGACTGACGACCGTTAATAAACTCGCGACAAGCACCGATTTCTGGACTCAAAGTATATCGGATTCATTGTCATGTTGCCTGCTGGAAAAGGACCTTAAGTTTTCAGTCACGATTGCTTTAGTGACATTTCCGCAGTTCTCGTTTTGCATGTATGACAACTGCAGAACACTTTTGTTTAATATTTGCATCACCATTCGTATGCTCCGCACGATGTTTGGTGTTATTATTAACCGTACCTTGGTGTTGCAATGACGAATGAATCTGCATTGTAAGACGTTAAACAAAAGGTACTTCCTATTATTATTAAAACAAACCGTTTGACCAATCGTAACGCTATCTATCAATAACTTTATCCAGTGAAATCAAATGTAAATACGCATTTGACGTATCGAGTTACATAGTTGCTGGCTTGCTGGAGTTTTCATTTATTTATTACCTACTAGCTTTCGCCCGCGACTCCGTCCGCGTGGAGTTAAAAAAAAACAAAAGTTAGTAGCCTATGTGTTC
>LD688949.1:282448-310136 GCA_003118335.3 Papilio memnon
CCATCCATCCATCTAAACTTTCGCATTTATAATATTAGTAAGATTAGTAAGAAGTAAGATTAGTAAGATTAAATCATTAGTGTTAGAAATTGTCCAACCAAAACCTAATAGTTAAATGACACTAGCTGGGAAACCGACCAAAAGAGATGTAAAACTGTACGTCGGAGTTTCAAATATTTTATACTTCTATAAGTACGTTACACATTTTACCGTACAATAATTTTCGATTACGATAAAATATTTAAGTCAACATGTTCCTTTAACAATTATGTGTAAAAGTATATAAAACCAATGAGTTGGCTAAATTGTTTTTATAATGTTACAGATTAGATAAAAGGAATGTTTTGTTTTTTTATTGGTGGCGTACGTGATACTTTCTCTGTATCCGATTATTGCTCGATTCATCGATGACGAGGGTAATCGATATCTTTGATAACAATTGAATCATTTAAAAACATTACTTACTCATAGTTCACAGCTGCGGTTTTTAATTTCGTTTTTTATTTGACCCAGTAGTGACTTAAACGGTATGAAGTAAGATTACTAGCCTTATCGATAGTGCCTACAGATTTTATTTTTCTTACCGTTATCAAAACAGTAACTGTCGCCCACGACTCCGTCTGCGCGGAATTATATTTAATTATCTTCCATACAATGTTTTACATGTGTACTAAACATCGAGATTTTTGCAGCCGTTCTGGGGATACACAAACTGTTTTCCATCTAAACTTTATTTATAATATTAGTAAGATTTGTATAATTATAGAAATGAGATTTACTTGTTTTTTGATCTATCTATGTTAATAAAATCCGATGTTGAGTTTCAAAAGCCTCCGGAAGATTTTAGCAAAAACACACACGATATCAAAAATTCATTTATATTAAAAATGTTCGCGATAACAATAATATATTGATAACAGACGACCTTCACTAATACAAAGTTGTCCTTACGATAATTTTATTTGGCCGTCAATTTATCTCAGATTAATTAGTTAACTATAATATATATTTATTTAATTTCACTACAACCCAAGGTTTAACGCTAAGAGCGCGCGCACACCTTAGAACTAACTATCGCATAACTTTATTCTCGCTTTGATTCCTATAAGTTTATATGGAGGTGAACACTACTCTATTTTTAGTTGTGCAACTAAACAGTTGAATTGGCTGCGAAACGACAATCGCACATCAGTTGTGCGATAGTTTAGTCAAAGGGGGCCCGCTCTAAGTTGTTATGAAAATGAAGAAATCATAAACAGGCTTTTTATATAAATATACTTCTAGTAAATATGTCTTTAGAACAGCAGTTATTTTATTAACAAAAAGTTTGTCATTTCTTACAACTAACTGTTTGAAGTGTATAAAAAGGTTGGGCAACGATCCGAAGGCTAGACCGCGGCTAATTACTGAAGTCACGCTGACACTAAGTAGACAAGCAATGCTATATTGATTTAAATCTACTTATATGTTCATTTCGCAACATTGACCAATACTACTTGGAGTACTTAGCCACTAATAAGTTTGCGAGTTAAAATGTACCAAATGATAAACAAAACTGACACTTAAGATAAAATTAAGTCAACAAAAATGCTGAAATATTGTAGTTAAGATTTGTTAGCCACAGAGGTAAGAAACTCTGTTTTTTTACACATTTTACATAAGAAATGTTGAACTATTGAATATTTACATTATTACTGAAATAAATAAAACAACACCAGAAATTCCGTTCAATCTCATCATTAACTTTGATTCTCTTATTAACTTACGCATGATAAATCTACGAGGTCTGTCGTTCCAGAGAATGTCTGGAGATGACCCACTTGTATAAATAAACTGCAACGAAAACCGACGCCGGCGCAGCGAGGGAATATCCTCTTTGCTTCTTTTAATTTTAATATAATAAATTATCAATATCACTTAATATCGGCGATTGTTAACCGTTTTATCATTCGTAATATCAAGAATACTAGAACTGCATTAATTTTATACGAAATCTATACTAATATTATGAAGAGGAAAACTTTGTTTGTTTGATTGTAATGAATGGCTCAAAAACTACTGGGCCGATTTTAAAAATTCTTTCACCGTTAGAAAGTTAATTTATCTGTGAGTAGCATAGGTTATGTTTTTTCATTTCTTTATTGTTATTTTTAAATTTCACGTGGACAGAGTCGCGGGCTAAAGCTAGTATCATATAAAAATATCAAAGAAATGTAACAATTCATAGAGTAAAGTTCAAAATCTTACTTTTTTAGAATATTTTTCATATCAAATTTTTGCTTAAGTATAAGAATGTATTATCATGTTTAACTTACAGTTAAGTTAGTCAAGTTTGCGGTTACGTCGTAAGTATATTAAATATTTCGATGTGTATTGTACTTAAAACGTCACAACCCTCGCCCGGATGTACTTAACCCCTATTATTTTATTTTTGTAGCGAGAGATTTAGTGTCGTATTGCAAAGGGGAGGTTCAAGTTTACTCAGCTGATTTTAAATATAACAATCCATGATACGAAACATAAGAACGGAATAACTATACTATAATTGTTTTGTCACTTTGTTACTAATAACGTAGTTAATTTAAATTAAAAACCAGTTAAAATGTTCACCATTGGGTTTGTTTAAGCTTCCGATATTTAGGGTCAGTTGTATGCGCCATGTTTACGGGCTGACTCGTCATTGATCGTGGTAAGATACCCATATCTTACGTATTTAATCTCTCATGCGATATAATATTTAAATATTCTTAAAGATCTTCAAACAATAATATAGCTCTCTGAGTGAGTGGTCGACGGGCTCGTCCGTGCTCACTTACATCTCTCTAAGATTACCAGCCTCAATACAATTCGTCATCCCGGTACGATCGCCATTGCTCATACATATTAACTCAAATCTGACATAGACTAAATAATGCATGAAGACGCGACACGCACTATTACTCCGTCTTATTGCGTTCAACCCGAAAGAATGTTTCTAGATTACGATAGTTATGTCAATATTTTAAAACGAACTTAACTTCTTTTTATATCATTGAATTTTAATGCACTATAAGTACATATTAACTACTAGGTGTTGCCAGCGACTTCGTCTACTCAATATTAAGATAAAAAGTAGCCTATAATATGCCCGTCTATAACAGCTACCCTTCAATGAAAGTCCGGTCGAAATCATCCCAGCCATTTCGAAGATTACCCGGAACAAACGCGGCTTGCGGACAGACAGACAAACATTTTTTAAATGCGATTTTCTTTATCAGCAACGCAAATACATCATTTTCCCGAAATCTGGAATTTTTCTTTTGATATTACAAACAGACACTTCAATTTAATTATATGTATAGAAGATAGATATACGCGTGTTTCTGACATTTTCAATGTCATTATAAAAATTGTAGTTTCCTTTGGTAAAAAACAGACTTTTATGTGTAACTTTTATAGTGTAGTGAACACTTTACTACCAGGAATAAGTTGACCTGTCTAATTTGAGTGTCTACTCTATGACGTGTTACATACAATATATTTAGGGCCGACTCAGACGAGACGGGGATTGCTTGGGTCGAATTGATTAAGCTTGAATACACAAATTGACCTTAATTGTTATTAGCAATTGAGCAGAGTTTAGCGTGGCTGTGATTCCACGATGCAATGATGACTTCCTTGTCGTATTTAAGTCCGATGTCCGAATTAATTCAGTCTCACCGACGAGAGAAATAGTACATTACTGCTTCTAATATTATGAGATTTAAATTACCTTTTTTATAGCAAAAAAGACAAAAGAACTAGGTCATCTAATATTAAGTATTTACCAGCTTCCATAATAAACTATAGAAACTACTAGAAAGATAGAATCAAATACTTTTAAATAGCGACATCTATCTGAATTTAAACAAAATTTCAATCTCAATTTCAAAGCGGGCACGCGTCTGACTAAAAATCGATTGTCGATTGTTTCATAGCCAATTCAACTTTTTAGTTGCACAACTAAAAATTGAGTAGTGTGGCTTTCATGAGCTCATAGGAATCAAAGCGAACTTAAACAGTTTTGCGATAGTTTAGTCAAAGCGCACCAGGTTAACCATTTGTCACAGTTTGAGTCTTTAACCGTTTTAAAACAGTGTGTATGCAAAATGTCATTGTTACTTCAACTATAAATTTCATATTATTCAGTTAAAATTCATTTTGTTCAATTAAAACTGTCAGAACTGTTTTACTATTTGAAACAAAGTCAGTACTTTTATTATTTCTAATACTGTAATAATATTTAAATACAAACAACAAGACAATAAATCGGAAGATCTAAAACATCTTCGTTAATTATCATAACGTGTTAGCTATAAATTGTGCACAGAGGGCCACATAAGTGACAGGCGCGGACATATTAATTACTAACATGTATTTTGTTATGCGAGACATAGCTCAGTATGGAAACATTCACACCCGCTATTTGCAGACCTAACCAGAGGCTGCAATATCGATTGCTTTAAATTTGCATGAAATAGTCCATTTAACTTGATTACCCATCAGTGAGAACTTTATGGTCTAAGCCAAACGTTTTTATTATGGATAAGGAGTTTAGAAAATTACTGATTTCAATGGTTTCAGTACTACTAAATTCCCTTCAACTCGTGTTCAGAACTTTATTTCCCATCTTCGTATAAATAGCTGGTTCTTTTTGTGGTCCTGTTGGACTATTTTAGGAATCGATCTAAACTAAACGATAGTAAAAAGTGTGATGTATTAAATGAAATGAAAAGTACTCATTGAGTAGTGAGTTGGTAGCAATGAGCAGTGAGTGCGTAGCTCTTAGCAATGTCATTCACCTTCACTCGAGCTCAAACATCATTTGGGTCAGTTTTTGCGATCGCCGTTAAGCTGGTGATACACCGAGAACAATTTTAAAATAACCCTTCAAAACAGAACAAATTCTATATCAGGAATTAGTTAATATCTAAACCCAGAAAATGTGGTGTTAAAAATATAACTAAAGTTTCTCGAGGAATTCAATTTCAGGAGGAAATGTTTGGGTTACCACTGCCAAAATAGCAATAGCTTCTATACATATTGCGATCTCGTTCTTTGTCATTGAAAGAACAAAGACAAAAATATGTTTCATAATATCAATACATCAGTAATCATAAAACTATTATCAAGTAATTTACCCACAGCGTTACTAATCAAAATCCTTATTTTTCACGCCATGTGTCACTGACTTTAAGCACGTCAATGAAGTAGTGTAAACATAATCGACCGGATGTCGGTCACTGATGAAATCACATTACTTGAAGTGAGAAAGACCTCATCGTCATCGCCCGCGGTCAAACGAGAGTGGAGCCTTGATTGATTTAATTAAAATTCGCCATAGAAACTTTGTAGTACATTTCCTCTTAAGAAAGTAGATTTTAGAAATCACAACTCTTAACAAATACCACCATGGATGTTTTTTTTACTTTTAACTTAATTGAATTTGTAAACTGAATAGTAACTTCAAGAAGTAATTTACGAAAGCACAATTTCATCATAATAAAGCCACCAGATTTATTTTCTTAAAAACAAATGATTCTCGATTAAATAGAAATATTAAAAAGTCAAATAAGCTAGTGTTTTAATTAAATCATAAACCACACCTCAATTGGTCGTTTGACACCTGTTTGAAGTCTGAAAGTTTTTGCAACACGTTTGCAATACAAGTGCTTGTATAGTACCAAATAATTAAATCAATAAAAAAACTTTATTACTATACATCAACACTTGTGTCTTGTCAAATTCATGAAAATATGTGATGTGATGATTTTATTCCTATAACTAAACTTTGAACGGACCATGGAAAAGTTACATTCAAGTCATATATTTCCCCACTGATAAGTTTCATATGTTTCCCAATAGATAACATGAACAGTGCTTTCCCATCGTTATCGGACAGTGAGAGTGAACGCTAACTGATTAGTCAGGGTAACCGGTTATCGACGGCGGGCCTCGGATGTTTGAAATGCTGTAAGAATTGCGCATCTTTATGTCATCAATCGATTGTTAATATCAGTATATAGTTAAAACACAAATAATACAAATTCTTTTGTCTTTGTTAGTGAAAAGTTAAGGCAATCGCAGAAATTCAGGTCAAGATTGGCCACGACGCAATTTCCATCAGTAAGGACGTTTTGTTGGACTGCATACTATTCTCCTCCGCTTGTGTCGATTAGTTTAAATGCTTCTCCTTTAAAAGACAAAACAAAACAATTTACTCAAATGTTCTGTCGTTATATTCAAAAGAAATAAATATTACAAAACTGCTTTCATTGACTTTTAACAAACAATAACATCCAATCATAATCCCGAGATAATCTACTAATTTAATATAATTTTCGCACTGGCAACTCTGGACATTAGTTGGCGGGAATCGGCCATATTATTCAATTGACAGCGCGCCGCAGATACGCGGCCGTCACATAAATCTCAATGGCGACTGGAACCCTAATAAGGGCTCGCCCTTTCTCATGGCTGCGACGCAATAGATTTATAATTTATAGCATTGATACTAAACTAAAAAGGCAGAAATGCCCATGTCCGTGATCTAACGGGATATGCAGCAAATTATGTGAAAAAGTAAAAAAATAATTGATACTTTTCTTGGTTCACGCCATTCTCAGTTGAAAAGTTTTCTCACATACTAATTTAATTAGTATTTACTTATAAAATACCGAAGTTCAATATTATTTAATTTAAACTATATTAGAAAATGTTATGTTTATAGCTCAAATGGGTCCTGCAACTTCTTACCTCGTAGAATTATTTTTACATCCGGTTTACGATTTAAGACTATGCCTGTCACGTATGTGACATGGATCGATTAGACAGAGTAAATATATATCTACATATAATAATGTTGTGGTCAGTTTGTTTGTAATTGATGTGGGCACGATCACGGTCGACGTCCTCTAACGTATAAGTATAAACTTGTTCTGATTACAATCTGACGGGTCACGGGTGCGATTATATTGCAACATGTTTGTAAAAATCTTAATCTAACTATGTGATATTATAGACATCAACAAATCAATGATTTTTTTTCTAAATTGCAGTTTTTAGTATAACGGATCGAAGAGCAATTTTGTTTAAATTTATTGAATGTTTATACGAACGTGTTAGGCAAAACATTGATAACATATGGAAAACCATTTTGAACAATTTACGTAAATGTCAAAGAACCGATTGCGTCGGCGTCTCGGAAATATCAGTCATATTAAACGACGAATTAAGGAAAATAGTTGTTTTAAGAAAATAAAATGCTGCGTAAACTTCTACAAACTTGTGATAAAATCTAATAAATTATTATAAAACAACATGAGTAATGGTTTTGATGTTTCGCTAATTAATTATTGATAATTTATCTCATGTTAACAATGATGTAACTATGAATAAAAGCCAATGTTATAAGCTAATACTTTAAATAAAAAACACTAATTATATCTTTAAAATCAATAACGTGATAAAATTGTCCAATTACTCATACAGTTTCCGTAAACTTTTCCCGCCAAAATATCTGTCATTGTTGTAATGGCGGATGACAGGTGCGTTCGGAAACGCCGCCGGCACGCGGGGACGCGGGCACGCGGCGTTGCAGACCGACGACTATTTCCGAACGTCTTTTTTTCAGACGGATTTAACCGCCACCCATTCAGACGATCCTGACACTTGCCCCGATCGAATTCCTTGTATTTTTTGGCCTTTTGTTTCATAAGAATGCATGTTAACGCGGAGAAAATTAAACTAAAAGAACGAAGTCGTAAAAAGCTTTGAGAATGGTAGTTTTGCGAGTAAAATAGTTGTCAAAGAGTAATAAATCTGGTCAATTTTTTTATGTACAAATAATATGCAAATTCAGTAAACACTATACTATTGAATTCCAAATCTAATAAAAGGCAATTTAATAGATGAATTGATAATATAATAAAAAATTTTGAGACTTTTGGACTCGATAAAAAATTAATATTATCATTACTTTTCTGATATAAGAAGTTCAAAGAGCGGTTCAAAGTGCGAACAATCAGAATAAGTGTGATTCACTTAAAACGTGATAAGATAACTTAATGGATTATGTATAGTTCATTGAAACTTTATTGAAAACAAAAACTACGGGTAAGTGATTCCATTAAGGTTCGTTTACAGTAATGTGTATATTTTGTCCACAATAAATGTTATCACTTTGATGAATTAACAACACGTAAGAGATGATGTATCCAGTTACAGAGATATTTGGCGGTTTCCAGCAAGGTCATTGACTTCGTAACGGTGTTTCTATGGCTGTTTGACAATATTTAATGTCCATACAGGACATTACATTCCGCATAAAGAAATTCCAAGATATTAGGCTATTCCGCTATTTTATTTTCACTAACTGAATGATTTAATAATGACGCACTTTTGTCAAAAAAACTGTTGATAAATCTGAAATCTCTATTATGTCTTTTTTATTATATTAAAATAGATAATGTTAGCTCAGACGATTGACACATTATGCCATCTGAATTGTCGATTTCGTCCCTTAAAGACTTTAAGAACTTTAAGAGCGTGCGGACAGCTGAGACTAAACTATCGCACAACTGTATAGCCTCGGTGTGATTCCTAAGACCCTATATGGAGGTTAACACTACTCGAATTTTAGTTGTGCAACTAAACAGTTGAATTTTCTGCGAAACAATCGACAATCGCACAACAGTTGCGCTATAGTTAAGTCCAGTTGCGGCCGCTCTTAGCAGTAGTCTTGTCTAGTCGTAGTTGTTGTTTCTAGACTGTGTTAGTGAACGATTGCTATTTGGTGACGTCACAGCGCCAGTTGTGAGCTAATTGCCAATAACAAGCGAGCAATTACGCGGCGTGGGTGTCGCGCGCCTCAGCGATACTAGCGCCATTATTAAATTGTCGAATGATTTCCTTGTTCAAAAATGTAGTAAACATTCCTAAAAAAAAGTCAATCGATTATGATAGTTATTACTTGATATGAAAAGTAGTGTTTCAGTCCTTAAAAACTTTCGTGCAAGCAGCGAACTTTAACTTCTAACTTCTACATAACATGTAACAGAGAAAAATACATTAATTTTCACACATTAAAGTGGAGTACAGTCTATTTTATGTTTGATTTTTTTTATACCAGAACATGAAGCAATAACAAGCATACATTCAACGAAGACCTTTTTAACTTTTAATTCAAAAACAATTGTCAGATTTAATTTTATGTTACTTAGTTTCTGCTGCCGCAATCAATCGGTTAGAATAATCATAAGCAGAAGCAGCTTGTCGGTTATATTTGAATGTGTCTCGGTCTCGACGAACCGGGTGTCCTTGGTTCATTCCTAGTATGTACAATAGATTAATGGCGCCCGCTGACATATCGCCTGTGTGCAGATTTATTGCCACGACTTGGGCACCGATACCTTGATTGTTGATAATTATTTTGCTTTGTTTTCGATACCTCTTTAACAATACGTCGAATAAATTAGTGTTGAGATTAAGTTTAAAATGTTTTTCATAAGTTTTCCGATTTGCGCCGTTTGAATGGTTTTATTTGTGGCCAGTACTTTTGAAAGTGTATTTTTATTGTAAGAAAAACATTCAAGAAAAACGCCATTATTTAAAAAGTAGTAAATCATGTAGACGAAATACGCTAGTATCATAGTTGCATAAGTTAAATTTAACGGCTTCATTCTCAGAACTATCAATTATAAAATATTTGTGCGTGTAACGATGCGCGTTGCTGTCGCGTCATTCGACACCAAATATCGGCCGATCATTATGCGCCTCACGTAATTGAACTGACGTCTGAATGAGAACCGAATAATACGTGTCATACTAATAGCAGTGCTGTATTGTATAGTTTGTTGTATAACTTGTCTATTGACCTGGGAATTATTTAAATTTTTAACAAGATGCATTTTTATATGCGATTACGTGAGAATTATTTTAAGTATAGGTAAGTGGTTTTGTTATTTATTAGAATTAAAGAAAAATAACGATTTCAAATTACTAATTGAAATCTAAAATAAACTTTAGAGGCTTCATTTATCAAATAATAATTAATTTAATCCATGACTAACGAAACATCACTTTATTTGACAAAAGAAATTAGCACATACATCTATATTGTTGGACGTTCATTTGACCCATTTCTCACCAGACGTGACTGTAACGTAAACAATGCTGACCAGTACCGAATATACAGTCATTAAGTAGAGTGCTAAATAAAGCACTTGGTAGCTTTCTCGGAAGACGTCGGACTTCGGGTGATCGCTTCTGTAGCTATGTGTTAATGCGTGACGTCATCAATTGTGCTAGCATGCGGGACACGCTAGCCCTCGCCCTCAAATACCTTGCCACTGCCTTACCGTTGTTCGGAGAAATGTATTCATGAATTCGATTAGTCCTTTGTCAGTCCTTACAGCCATAGTATGTACCGCGTTTAATGTTCTATAGAATGTAACCAAAAATTAGCTAGCCAAAATAAAAAAAAACAGTCATAGATAGAATTCTAAAATCTGTTTTGCTATAATTTGAACTATGTGTCGTAAAATATGAAGCCGCGGTTGTCAAGATCACTTATAGCATGAGTTAATTATTAATCCTTAATGTTATTAATCTATCTTTCGCAATATACTTCTAAAAATCGTGTGATCGGCACTTCAAAACCAAAGTAAATATTACAATTTTATATGAAGAGAAAGTGTATCAACAAGTACAATCGTGGAATTTGTCGGTGTCCCACCTTAAAGCTATGGTTGTTTGAACGTTTTGTTCGCATTAAGACGACGCGGGACAATAACCAATAAGACGCAGCTTTTAATTGTGGTACACGGCTAATTGCTTTTTATTTTAACCCATGCGCAACTCATTGCTACTTACTTGGTTAATAGTGAGACGTGGAATTTGTCACGTTTTTCTGAAAGTTCTCCGCACCGCACACACCGCGCATTTCTCCAACTGTACGTTTAGTAAACAGATGCTCATTAGACGTTAAAACTTTTTATATCGTTATAAAAAACTGTTCCTCTAACTAATGCATTAATCAGTACGCTAAAGAACTGCTTTTTAATTATATCGATCTCATCTCATGTCAAGTGAACTTTCATAGTGATGTCGATATGTCATATCGATATTTTGTAATTGTATTGCAAAATATACTTTCGAAATAACATTTCAAGGTCTTGTACACACTAGATGTATGTATGTTATCGAGTGTATTTGATAAACTCATATTATTAGAATGGATAAACTTGTGAACGTTATAAAGGTAAATCATTAAAGAACCAGTCAAGTAATTAAGGTCGGTAAGAAATATATTTCAACATTAATATACAAAATTAAATGTTTTACGTGTTATTAAGAACAGTTCAATAATAATTAGCAATCACCAATCAAGATAAATAATAATTTACGCCGTCATAAAACCCGAAGTTTGTTGACCTTATAATTGAATTATTTTTTAAAAATTTTATACTAATTCAACATATAAACATTCTAATATCATCAATAGAGCAAACCCTTTAGAACCTGATATAATTATGGTAAACAGAACTAAAATGTCAATTCATACTCACATACCTTAGATAAGTCAAGGCCGTTGACTTTCGCAGCCATCGTGTTTGCTTGCAGTTTAACATTTAACGGCTAATCTGTTAAACAAACAGGTTTCACTATTTCGAAAACGAATGATAACATTGTGATAAACATTACATTTATTGATCAACCTATATCATTTACTTTCGTACAAACGTTACTATTTTATGCACTGTTCTTACTAATACATGCCTATGACTATAGTAATAAAAATAAACAAGTGAACCAGTAATATTTATGCCTCTGGTTTGAGCACTCGTATAAAATGCTAACTGTTCTTAAATTCGCAGTCTTATTTTCCACAATTTATTTTGAAGTACTTAAATCAATGTCAAAAGATTTTTGCAACGTTTGTAATAAGTGACATACAAAATTCAGTCTTACAAAATACACATCTTGAACTGAAACTCAAATAACTCGTGTTTCGCAAAATCTCAATTTGTTACATAACTTAAGTTGGGAATTGTTGACTTAGAAATGTTATTATTAAACACAGATTTTTTAAAAACGATAATTTTATCGACATCGATATAATTCATCGACAGATGTAACATCCTTATGCGCTAATGAATCCTTTAATCGGTATAAAAGAGAAAACTTGATCGTACTAAGTTTTCTTAACGAACTTTTATAGCTACTATTAGTTTCGCTTGTTTTATAAATTAGTTTATTTTACTTCTCGAGTAGAGAAATTAATAAAGTTACGATCACTTCAATTTATTTAAGTTCAAATTTAAAAAAAGTATTTATTTTTTCTTCCTAATTACTGGACATTTTCATCGAAATTTATTTCGACCCCTAATAAGATAACAGTAAAGTTATAAAAACTTAAATTTAATAATACATATGTTCATTATCTCAAGGCACATTGTCAAGGTCAATTATAAACGTAATAATAACTTGACGCACACAACTTGAATTATATTTATTTCTCAGAATTTGTATCTGTTAGGTATTTTTAGCAACAACAGTGTCGCGTGGGTGTTCCCTGATTCACCGCTGTGGCTGACTGTACCGCGGCCACGTGTTGGTGCTACTGTACGATTGTGACTGTAACAACTGTAGCCGTCTGTTCTTCAGGACGTGACTGTACTACTTACTTCGTTTTCAGAATAGTACGAGAGACCAGGGAAATCAGTTACTGGCAACTGTACTATTGTTGCTGGCTGTACCAAGGAACACCACAAAACGTGACTGTACTACATATTTTGTACCATTCAGAATTGTACCAGAGAAATCAGCTACTTGCAACGACTGTACCATTGCTGTTCTTCAGGACGTAGTATTATAGTACAGGCTTCGTACATTGGTACTATTCAGCAATCAAATAAATCAAAAGAACCAAAGATTTGCAAGATATGGTTTAATAGGTTATGAAAACCAGGGGTGGTCAACCTTGTTACAATAAAATTGGCGCCAACTCTGATAAATGACTAACACGGGTCATAAATTGTAACCAACAGTTGTTGTTGACGTCATAATTTGCAACAAACAGTTTATTATTAACAATATTACTTTATCCTTTAGCAGGCGGCACCGCGCGGCACGCCTAGCTAACCGGGTCACGGTCAAGTGCTCAGATGTAGCGTGGGTTACTTATTGTTCGACTCATCTTAAAACGATTACTTCTAGGAATCAAGAGCTTAGTCTTACTTAGTTATTTTACATTCGTGTAAAAACATTATCTAAATGATTCAGATCTAAGTTCGACGATCGAGGAATAGGATTCAAGAACAAGTTGCTTTAGAGTTTCAAGCAATTAAATTCACTTACTTAATTCGTATGCAATAATTAAGCTTTTAGCTTATAATTGGAGACCTTTGTATATCGACCTCGGTACTTTAGGGCGCGGATATTGGCGTGTAAACGTGTTAACAACAATATTAACGCGCGGCGGGACGCAGAATGTACTCCGGCGCCGGCGCATGCGCAAAGGCCACGCGGCGTGGCAATGACCCCTTTATCCTTATACAGCGTGTTGCGAAACCCGACAGCATTCCCCAGAACATCTGTTCTGACGACCAGGTGAAGGTTGCTGCCTACTGAACCTTAGGGCTTTGCGGTAAACACGAAAGAAACGCCTATCTTTGTTTTTTGATAGTGAACTTCCAGATGTTAGACTCAAAGATTCAACGTAAATGGTCAGAACTTCTTACGATTTAGTAAGATTTGATGCTGGTAATTCTCAATTTCTTGACATGAGCAATCACAACTTATAAATAAACTATCAGTAACACATATATGTAAGTAAAAGAAACAACAAATAAACTCTTCGATGAAGTATTTAAGCACTTTCATACATGGACTTACAAGACGACAATTATTTATTTATGCGTTCAATTGAAGAGCTGTCACTCTGCAAGGCAATTAATTCTTCCCCCGACGTAACCCACGCCACAGCATCGGCATTCCATCCCCGCTGACGGGTCGGGGTAAATATAGTGCCCAGACCTATGATCTACACTCGGCGCCTGAGATTCTCAGATTGTTTATTTGCTAAGCTTAGATGACTTGTGTTCTAATTGGCATCACAAGCTTAGTTTACAGTTTTCCCTTTGTTAGATTCTTCAAAAGTGACTACAGTTTATTCGTAGACTTACAATAATTTATCTTAATGAACTTTTTAGCCTGTACCTATATTTTCTAATATATTTTGGTATCTTTTTGTTTATCGTAAACCATTGTGAACTAAACTATGCGGCGTACCAATTTTGTATGTTGTTATTTAATGTTTTGCCTGGATTAGTAAAGTACAGTGAATGTGGATGGCTACAGAGGTAGAAGACCAAAGAAAACATGGATGGATTGTGTGAAAGAAGATTTGCTTAAGAAGAGAGTGAAATTAGATATGACGGCTGTTACAGTACGGAAGAGCACATACTGTGCCGACCCTCCATAAGGACAAGGGCAAGTTGATGATCTGTGTGCAGTAAATCTAGCTTCATTTTTTGTTTTGAAGACTTAAGTACTATAGATAATGGCTACGGACGTCTGATGCACAGTACACATAAAGTTAGTATAGTCGTGTGTATATTGCAACATATTGGCTACTTGTCGTGTTTGTGTCGGCCTTCAGATTCATTAAATTGGTTGTTGTTAATTACCGGTTCGCTAACTGCGGGAGTTCCACTCATTGGTGTCTAACTCTGTAATTGATTAAATATTTTACTTGATTGTTCAATAGAATGAAATAGCTCTACGGTACGATGTTAAACAACGTATCTGTTTGAAATTATTCTATGCTACACAAGTCAGTTACACCTAAAATATTTCATGTGATCGACGTTACAAGGTAACGTTCGAAGCAGTGGAGCGTTACTAACTGCGTACTAACTGCTCGCAGTGTAACATTACTTCGTGTAACGTCCGTGTGTACACTTTATGTTAATAAACATTTGCTCACTGTGGTGTACGAAATAAAAGATGGGCGTTAGGTTCGAGGTGTATAATCTGACTAAAGTTAATCGCATACAATTGCATCGTATAACCCGAACAGAATTGCAGTTACATCAGTCATGAAAGATGTAAAGAGTAAAATAGAACTACGCAAAGAAGAAATAAGACAAACTTATCGTAAAAGAAGCAGTATATTGTCGTTGAAATTTAGTTCTTCTTGTTATAGTGTTAGGGTTCAAAATTACAACCTACTTACCGATTATAATCCGTGACGTCAGTATGAAGACAGCACCATGACCACAAAACATAAACACTCACTAGCACAGTTTTTCGTGTCGATTCACATCACATTGTAGTGTCGTTGTATTTGGAACTCTACGCCGTTTGTTTTAAGTCAGTTATTCCTTTGAGACCTGCAACAAAGGTTAAGGTATTATTGATTTGAAGTATGTAATAATGTATTGTGATTAACTTAAAATATTTAATTTGATCTAACTTTATTCGACGATTTACAAAATATTTTCAGAGTAGATAAAAATTAATTTTCCGCTAAATTATAAATGCGAAAATTTATATGGATGGATGTTTGCTAGAGTTTGTAGCCTAAACTGCTAAACGGATCTGGATAACATTTGGTATAGATGTAGAGGATAGTCTGGAAGTACACATAGGCTACTTTTGTTGTTCACTTTTGTTTTTTTAATTCCACGCGGACGGAGTCACGTGCGAAAACTAATAGCTAAAGCTAAAATATATCTAATGACTTTTTACTAGGCGTGATCTTGCAACATTATTTATAAAATAATGGCATTGCAAAAGAAACAATTGTGCCAATAATCGACGTATAGCGTTAGTCCTGGGTCTGAAGTTGCACAAGCTAGACGTGCGAAGTGCGAAAAGTGATGAAAGCGCAAACTTATACTGCGATTGTATATAAAACATTTGCAAACAAATCGAAGGTCTATTTGATTTAAACATCCAAGAAAGTAACTGCTTAGAGCTTAGCTTCAGGTTTCAAAAGAGATTTGAGTAACATAAAATAATTTAATATGAAATTAAAAATATACTTCTATAAACAATGTTTTTCAAATGCTGTGTTTTTTTTACGTTATAATGTGGCAAACGAGCAACCAGAAATCCGAAACCGTCGAAATGGCGAAGCGACCGCTGCCCATGGGCATCCGCAATTGCAGATGCGTTGCCTACCCTAAATCGACAGTGGAGGAGACGCACATAAAGAAGATATTTCCTCTTCCTATGCGTCTCCTCCACCGTCAAATCCACTTTTCCTTTCCATCCCTTCCTCTTTAAGGGGACTCAATTTATAGTTCATAGTTAAGATAATTTATAATTTATAGTTAAGTTTGTAAAAAAAACGATTTTTTACAAACTTAACTATACATTTTACAAACTTAACGAAACACATTTCCGATTTTTCATTCAGTTAAATTAAATTAGAAAATTACAGCTTTCTTTAACAATGAATTTGGTGCCTTATTCTTATCTTAAAATGAAGCTTTTCAGCACAATTATAATTATGATACTAACTCAGAATTATCTATATTGATAACGCACTGAGAGAAGCTGTTATCAAACATCAGGCCTATAAATATAGGCGGCGCTCTCAAAGACCTAGCTTTTATCTCCGCTGATAAGGAACTTAAGGGGGCTAAAGTTCGTTAAAATTACTATCTCATCTCCTAGTTGTAATGAGATTGGTACAAAGAAAGCAAAGCAATGCTAAAATCATTTTTCTTTTTTAAGAGACAAAATCGAGTCGGCTTTAATAAACGTGGACAAGATAAAAAATCATTAGTTAGTTATTTAAATAAAACAGAACACCTAGAACAAATTTTGTTTATTTATTCAATTCAATATCTTCAATATATTCAAAGATGCCGTAACATGCTAAAATATTTACACTTTCCAGCAATTTAGCTTATCTTTTAAATTTGGGAAAAAAAACACGACTATATATCTTTGTCAAGCACAAATGATTCACTAAATACTATTAAGTTGAAAATATCTAAAAGATAAAGTTACATTTAAGATAATATGTAAAACATTTTGCCAACTTAAGGTAAATAGCATGAAATTGTCAAGCCCGTGCGGGAGTTAACGCGCTCTACTGTGGCGCCAAGGCTGCGCGTGGGAGGCTTCGCAGACCCCGTCCGACCACTCGCCTCCTGTCTCTATCAAATACATTTTTGTTCTAACAACGATGGTATAGTTCTATAGACTAGAATTCCATTGCCGTTCTATTGAAGTCTTTTTACCAAAGGTAAAGGAGGTAAGAGAGGGAAATAAAGGTGAAAATTAATAGATAGTAACAAAGACTTGCCATAGTGCTTAGAATTTAGGTTATGTTAATTTGCTATAAGATAACTGTTAACGCTGGATTTATCTGCAGTTAACTCTGCAAATAACTGCAGCACATCTTATGTACAAAGCAGTTAAACTTAGATAATATTTGAACATACGCGTTTATGTATCTATATTAAGTTTTTTATACGAAATACAGTAATGAGATGTACTTATTTTGATCTATTCAAAACTTAATAATAAAGATTATTCAAATGTTATGACCTAGTATCTAAGTTATTTACAAGTTGAGTTAATAACATCCCTCTACTGTAATAACTTACGGCTAAAAATATTATAAAACTTACAATGAATGCATGAGTCAAGAATTAAACAAGAAATAATCTTAGAATATCCATTTTTATACGTAAAGTAATTGTGTTATTTGACTTATTACAACTTGTGAATTATACCAATAGAGGTTTAATCAGCTTTAATAAGTTATGTCAAAAGAAAATCGAAAACCAATAGTGGAAAGTTCTGTCCACAAGAACGCTTCAAGCTTGTGTTTATTCAACGCATTTTCGGTCACTTTCGATAGTTCACACGCCCCAGGCCGGCTGATCTGGGTCAAATAGTTTTCTACTGACAAATTACCTAAATTAATGACTACATAAATACTTCACTGAAGATTTTTTTTAGATAAACTTATGCGCTATAACTAAGATAAGTATAATAACAAATTTACATTTTACCTTGTATGTAACTTTACAAAATGAAAACTCTAGATTAAAATAACAAAAGAATAAAACCTGCAACTTAATTTTCACGTAAACCCTACACGCACAGTTATGTATATCTAAACAGTCCTACTAAACTAAAGGAATCTTCAGTTACAACTCTGAGAGTGGCCTTTACGTATTTAAAATTAATATAAATAATATTAATGATTATTTATTAGTCGATGGAGCAAACCAGACCACTTTTTCATCAATTCAATTTATGTTGGACATTTTACATGTCCTGCGCCTGTCTCTATTTGTCGCGTCATCTAACAGCCAGCTTAATGTCATTTGTTTATATTTAGATACATTAATCATGTTTTGGACCGCTAGAGGTCATGCGGGTTGATATTAAAATTTATAATAAAAGTATTTTATGCCTCTGTCCAAAAGTAGTAGTCATAGATTATAGATTCAAGACAATCCTATCTAATACTGCTCTTCTGTAGGGTCAACGATATGACACCATATAACACCGTCTATTTATCATCCGTATTATAAATCTATTACAAGACCCTAATCTAGGTAGATTTCTATTAGTACTTATTTTTCGTAGCATAAAAATTACCCGGTATTTTACATACTAGATCCGTCCGTGTAGAATTTTTTAAAAAACTTAACTTAACTTAACTAGTAGTATGCGTTCATCTGTACAATGTTCTGCCAAAGTTCTGGAGATACGTAGGAAAAAACATCCATCAATCCATCGATCTAAACTTTCGAATTTATGATATAATATTGGTTAGCTAGATTTTACTATATTTAACCAACTAACAACCATAAATATGAGATAGTCGAATGGTTAGTTAAAATGCCATCTGGAAATAGAAAAAATCTTAAAATGCCGGAAATGGTCGAGAACCGGCGTGTTTCGCGACTACGCCCGAAATAGCGGTATTCGGGGTTCCCGAAGGACTACCAACCGGGGAATAGATCAAAAGCTCCACTGATTCATTCCCACCATAATTAATTTAATGACCCATTTTAATATACCATATTTACAATGTAAACTCGAGCGCCATCTAACATTTCCTTTGAAGACTACATTTAACAAACTCTGTTACTGTTCTGTGGTTTAAATTGTAATTAACTGCTGTTATAATGTGATTTTAGAGTGTCAGTGTCTGGTTTCCTAAATATTTAGAGCGGGCGCACATTTGATTAAACTATCGCACAACGGTTGTGCGATAGTCGATTGTCGATTGTTTCGTAGCAAATTCAAGTGTTTAGTTGTACAAGTAAAAATCGAGTAGTGTGCCCGCCTCCATATAAGCACATAGTAATTAAAGCGCGGCTAAACAGTTGTGCGATAGTTTCGTCAAAGGTGTACGCGCGCTCTTAATAGTGAATTCCGATCCTTTGTACAAATATTTGTTATGTAAACACAAAAAGCACTTAACGGAGGTCAAATAGGGATTAAGTTACTAAGGGGAGCAGTGTACAAAACGTTGGAGTACTGAAAATAATTGTTATTTCAATCAAAAAGTTTTTCTTATGGCAAACCCACCCTAAGTAAATACATTCTAAAACATTTATTATACGTTGAGGTCTTAATATTTGTATAATATTTTATGATTTAATTGTCTTTGCCGTCTATTCAGAACAATATTGAAAACAAAACAGAAATACTACAAACCAATATAGCTCCAAGAGAACGGAAATAAATGTCAAAATCGTATCATTGTCGCTTATTTAAGTAACCCACTAAACTTTGTTGTACTTCAATATTCACAAAGATATATAAACTGTTTGATTTATTTCAAATAAAAAGTTATGAACCTTAACACTAAAGAGATAAAGTTGAAATTGTTCCTGTTTCTATTTCGATAGTCGCATTTGAAATTGGTAATGGGGACGGATGCGTTTTAATGGGCGTACGTGTCGAGAAATTTTGATTAGTTTTTTTTTAAATATTTTATTTGACTTCTGCTCGCTGAATATGCTTGGCTGTTTGTCCGTTATGGCGTACACTATGATACTTTAAATGTAGGAAAATTAATATGAAAAAATGGTCAAATTCTCTTTAAGGACTTATCTAAATCTCCACAAATTATGCTGTACTATGTATACTAATTAAAATATAAACCGTTAGAATGCATATTTTTTACTTAGCAAAGTGATTCAAATGTAACAAGAGGCGTTCTGTTCCGGATCGAAAAGATTAGTCACAGCTTCATGGTCGTACGCCTTATTAGAACTTATTGTTGTGTGATGTGACACAACTGTAATTTAATTCACAATTATATTTAAATATTAGCAAATTATTGTCTTGCCGTTGTCGGTACAGTATGGTATATCGTAATATAGATAATATAGTAATATAGGTAATATATATAGGTACTCTTTCTTACATCTTATCAGCCATCGTAACTAAAATCATTCCCTTACATATATCCACTTTTACGAAACGAATGAATTAAATATTTTCTTGTCTCTACTACTGTTCATATTAATATAAAAACTTATACAATCTTACTAAATAATATTACAAATGCGAAATTTTAGATGGATGGATGTTTGTTAGATTTGTAGCTTAAACTACTGAACGGATCTCGATTAAATTTGGCATAGATTTAGACGATAGTAGGAAAGAACACATATGGTATATTATTTACTTTTGTGTTTCTTAATTCCACGCGGATAAAGTCGCGGGCGAAAGGTAGTTTTCAATAATTTCGGATCAAATTAAAAAAGTAAAATTAAGCATTTTATTAAAGTCTACATTAAAATTGTTCATATCTCACCATAAACCTAATAACCTAGATACGACATTCATTTAAAGAAATAAGCGATCTAATACATAATTCATTGACCCTTCCAGTGGAAACATCACAGATCGTAGCAGTCGGCTTAATGTGAACTTTGGCCATTTTATAAGCAACGTACGGTAAACGTGTAGGCTTATTAGCCACGCACTAGCGCGCGAACCTTTGACTAAACTATCGCACAACTGTTAATCGCGCTTTGATTCCTATGAGCTTATATGAAGGTGAACACTACTCGATTTTTAATTGTGCAACTACACAGTTGAATTGGCTGCGAAACAATCTACAATCGCACTACAGTAGTGCGGTTGTTTAGTCAAAGATGTGCGCGCGCTCTAAAACTGTCAGATGATATAAATTCCATTAATTATTAATGTTAAAATGTCCAGTTCTTACGACAGGATAATTTATTTTTAACTGTACAATCATACAGAATATGACAAGAACATAAAATAAACAAATAGTTATTAGTCAGCGTTGCCGATGAAGTTTACACAGATGTTTGTGTCATGCAACTCAGAACATAACAATGACTGTGAAGGCTGCAAAGTGGACTATCCTAGAGAATGCTCGCCACAAAGCACTCCATATAGAAAATTGTTTTAATTTATATTTAGCACGTCTCAAACACACATTCTACTTTAAAAAAAAGTAGTAGATAATATTAAATGTGAATAATTTATTTGGCTAAGGATTTCGTATTCCGTTTCGAGTTATTAAAAAAATCCTACTTTAAAATTGGTATTGCTTCATATTGCGTGGTAATCAACAATTATTTCTCAGAATCTCTCATTAGAACGTCTACATTTACATAAATATTACGATATTAATCTATAGATTAGAATTTAAACTAACCTTGAACTCGAAACAAAAGAAAAGTAATGAAATTTTAAATTAATAAAACTTTAACTTGCGGTTGACATGCAATAGTTAAAAGTACGTTGTTTTAGTAACATACCATGGTTGGGTTTTCCCCACTTCCAACGATCGATACAGTAACCAAGTAACAATGATATACATTGTCCACGATTGTGCGTATCGTTAATGCGTGATTTATGACTCTGGGAACAACTAGGAATTGCCCAACTTTCATTGGAATCGAAATGATGCATGTTATCTCCATGACGTAGTTATTTAATTACAAAAGTTACAATTAGTGTATTGTTCAAAAGTTTGGATGGATGGATGTTTGCGTATCTCCAAAACAGTTTAACTGATATCTATAAAATCTAGTACATATGTACAATATATACTAGAAGAACACATAGGACACTTTCTGCGGATTTTTCAGCCGACGAATCGCTTTCGAAAAATCCTATTGTAGTAGATTGACAACAGAAAGCATCTACGTTTAAATGCATTTAAATGTTTTCACCTTGAAATTATTAGGACTAAGACAATTCAATTCATTTAATTGAGAAAGATGTTCCATTAACTGTTTGAGAGGTAACACCGTAAATAGACACATAAAAACTGGAAGTGCCACTCGAAGTCGGAGTGCGGGATATAAATACTGTACGAGTATAGTAGAGAACACGTGTTGAATGCCTCATCTGGCAATGATTATGAGACACTGTTTATGTGCCTATTTGTTACGGAAGCTTTTATTATTTGTTGTATAAACTTACTCATTAAATGTGTCCGAGTTTTGGGCGTTTTGATAAACTAAGGGTAATGAAACTCTGGAATCCGTTAATCCGTGTTGGATAAAACAAACAATCTACATAATAGACACGTCACTTATCACCTGTTATCATAGTGTGCACAAAAAACTCCTACGTTACTATAATAGGATTTTTAATGCGCTATTATCAGCTGATAATGGGAAACAGTATGTTGATATAATAAGTTGATACGCGAATTTAATAACACGTCTGTTATGATGGTGTAAAAACGAAACATCGCGGTGTAAACAAGAAATGTCTTAGTTTAACTGATAGTTATATTAAAAAGTTACCCAAAAAAAAATAAGTTTTTATGTTTATAACTTAACTAGGAGTTACCCAGGAATTATAACATTGCTTTTTGTTACAGATTGTTTATTAAAATGAAAAATAATAATCTTTACATATACCAAACGATACTACAAATGCCAGGAACATATTACTAATCTTACTTTAGATGGATGGATGGATGTTTGTCATCCAAGTTCAAACCAAGCCTAGTTACCCAAGTAGAGTCATTACGATTTAGTAAATTATTTCTTAATTTATACAAGATATTCAATATTTTACTTAGTAGGGATATCTACGAGACTTGTCTTTAAATTGGGGCTAAGGTCAGGTAGAGGTCAACAGTTGTTTTTGCACTTTCAGTCACTTTTTACCACCGGCTGCTAAAAGGTTACCGCAAGCTGTGAAATTATACGCCTGAAGAGTTAAAGGTGTAACGTATATTAACAATAGAGTAGAATCCTGAAAGGTGAAAGTGACATCTTCGTCACCAGATATTTCAGTCTTGCAAATATTATAAATGTGAAAGTTTAGATGGATGGATGTTTGTTAGAGTTTGTAGCCTAAGTTTTTTTTAATTCCACGCGGTCGGAGTCTCGAGCAACAGCTAGTTATTGTAATGTTTAGTTCATTAGCTGTGAATTTTTATTTTCTTAATAAGAGATGATGGTAAACTTATGTAAAAGACAGATTACTGTCATCTGTAGTTTTTTTTTAAGAACGAGAAGGCTGTTTCAGCGCAAATTGGCAATGAAACCGTATGAGAAATCGTTATATCGTTTAATGTAAAATAAAATACAATTTAATTGTTGTAACCATTAGAAGATTAATTATTTTGATAACAATGTAGCCGTTAAATTGAAATTAATGTGTGAGAAAGCGGTGATTTTGATATATTATTCAAGCCTGAAATCGTTGAAATCTACTGAGAATTTGATAATAGAGAAAATCGTATTGACAAAGTTACGGTTAATTTGTTCACATGTCCAACTAAAATTTGATTAATTTCTTTATAAACTTTATTTTATATGTATTTCTTAGGGCAAAAGCTGAAAGAGATTTTGTTCTGAAAAGAATTTTCTTTTTATTTTGTTCATTTGAAGTTAAATTAATTATCTAATCTTTTGACAAAACAATAAAAGAAAAAACGGTCCGGAATTTTATTTAAATACAGAATTTCTTTACCAATTCAGGCTTCAATACCGTGCAGTTACAACTCTACACCAAACTCTGATAACTTAGAAAAAACCGTAAACTTTTAAAAAGTATTATTTAACAAACAAAACAATACAAGAAACGGTTAACTTAAGTTGTATAACATGCATGAACATAACATCGTCAAGGTAATACTTGCCAAAATAAGCAAAAAAAGAATCACAATTATGCGCGTTCCTTATTTAGTCTCGGGTTCGTATTCGCACTTAACATCCGTTTAATACAAAATTATGTAAAACTTTGAAAAGAAACTCATATAAAAGAATTGTTTTGTTTTTAAGTTTCACTTAAGTATTCGTAGCGCGCTTTTCGGAACGCTAGCGCACGTGATCTCGCGGCGACGGTCGTGTACATACTGGCTCGGCCGCCCTGTCCTTCGCGACTCAACACTTTCACTGCTGATAAACCTACGGCTAGGGGTGACGGATTCGAATCCACACTCAGAATGATACTTAGGGACTCATTTATCATTGATATAGTTTTACAATTACAGTAAGGTGTTGTTTAGTAATCATTGACGTTTCTGAGTTAGAAATGGTTGTGACTAAATTGTTTTTTTTTTCATTATAATATTATATTTGCAGACTTAATTAATAAACGGTTTTAGAACTTCAATCCTTCGGTGTAGACAGAAAAAACGTATGTCTTACTAATATAATAAATGCGAAAGTTTAGATGAATGGATTTTTGTTAGAGTTTTTAGTTTAAACTGCTGAAAGGATCTCGATGAAATTTGGCATAGTTGTAGAACATAGTCTTGAAACACATGGGCTACTTGCTTTTGTTTTTTTCTAATTCCACTCGGTTGAAATCGCAGGCAGCAACTAGTAGTTAATAATGCATCATACATGAACAAATATCATTCACATTACACGCATTACTAAGGTAGATATCAAAGTACCGGAAGTCGGCGATACCAAGAACCAATCACATACAATCAGACATCTTTAGCCAACCGCATACCTAAAGTGTCTTTGAAGCAGTTGTCATTCTTATAAGAAACGCATCTTTTTAATCGGAAATTACTTTATCAAGGAAGAATCTTCCTAGAATAAAGCAATCGACACTCCAGAAGCTACGTGACCAGTAAAAGAGTTTGAAATTATTGTCATCGATAGAATGATACCTTAAGCCAGTTTTAACTGACAAGTAAAGAAGTGAATTCAGATATAGATGTATGGAAGAGTATGCATCCGACACTATGTAGAGACAAGGCAGGTTACTTCGAGGCAATACTTCGAGCGGGCGCACAACTTTGACTAAACTATGACACAACTGTTGTGCGCTTGTCGCAGCCAATTCAACTGTTTAGTTGCACAACTAGAAATCGATTAACGTAGCCTCCATATAAGCCCATAGGAATCAAAGTCAGGTTAAACAGTTGTGCGATAGTTTAGTCAAAGGTTCGCATTTTCTATTAAATAATTCATCTGCCACTGCAGCGTTCCTACTACGCTGGAGTGGTACTTCAATACCTTAGCGGCAGTATTTGATGAATGCTGGTATGTAAAACATGTTGTCATTATGTACTAATTGATATGTATGTCACAATCAATTGTTTACTTCACTACATCCACTTTGAATTCATTACATTTCAATGATTGTAATGTATGGATCTTTACCAACATAATTCCCGGAATGTTCTTTGGAACTTCAATGAGTCGTTATTCTGTGAATTCCGTAAAATTATGTTGTAAGAATCAATTGTGTTTGTAGATATTTACAGAGCGATTGGACTTTAGAAAGTATTTGTAGCTCAGGGGTTAAGCTCTTGACGTAAAATCTCCAGGCCCTGGGTCCTAATCCCGTTATATATCAAATTGTTTATCGATTTTAGAATTTCATATGTATGTACATTCCTTAGAACTCCTAAATTCTATCATATTATGTCGTTTGATATTACAAAATCCTGCAAATTATTTTTCAGATTATTATTCTCGGAGGCAGGATGCGGCAACCTTTTTACCGATTGAGATTGGCATGTTGCACACGACCGCTCGTGAATGTCACTCGTAAAATACAATAAAAATCACTTATTTAATAAGTTGTTAATGTCTCATAAACTTCCTTAGGGACTGCAATAAAAGATAAACGGCATCGCAGTTACACCAAACAGACAGACGCGAATGGTAAACTTCGGGTTACATTCTTCGCCTTCAGCCTAAAGTCTGAAGCAAGTAACCAGTGAATAATTTTAAGTCATTTCTCAATACATATGCTTTCTAGGCGTTTAGTAGCAAGGTGCGTTGCGTAAAAATTATCATAGTATAATTACAGTTGCATTAATTTAACATTAAAATTCAATCATCGATATATGTTTGATAAATGGTCGTTGCCAAACACGCGCGAACCTGTCGGTTGATTGAACTTTGAAAAAACGCAATACTATTAAAAATGTAAACAATTAGTTGTTACTGTTTTCTCAAAGTATCGGTATATATTTTATTAGCAAACAGTAAAATTCAATTGACTTTATAAATTAGGATCTCACGGCTCTTCGTTTGCCTTGTTTTAACAATAGCTTAATTTATAAGTTAAGATACTGGCTACACTCGCTAATTAGTTCCTATTGGGGCACTGAACGATGTTACGCGGTGTTTTATGTTACACGGAGAGCATTTATGCAGTCTGTGATGGGAATAAGGCGACAAGCCGCTAACGAATGTTTCACCACGTAACATTAAAATCGTACTTACTACCTAGTAACTAAACGTTTCTTGGACGAGGCTTAAGAATAAAACCCGTGTAAGTTCAAGGAGCTTTTCGATACCACTGCTGCACCAAAATTGGCAAATGTCATGAACGAAAACAATAACTGTAAACTTTTATTGTGTACGATTCCGTAACGACGCCGACATAACACGTATTGAAAAGAAACATTTTACATGCAGGTTTTAGAGCGGGCGCACACCTTTGACTAAACTATCGCACAACTGTTTAATCGCGCTTTGATTCCTCTGAGCTTATATGGAGGTAAACACTACTCGACTTTTAGTTGGGCAACTAAACTGTTGAATTTGCTGCGAAACATTCGACAATCGCACAACAGTTGTTTGATAGATTAGTCAAAGGTGTGCGACCGCTCTATTGATTATTGTTAAGGTGGAACACTGCTGACTTCCCCGATTGTACAAAGTATGTCGTGTCGTAAAGTATGAACGAATTAAATTCGTTAAAAGGGTGAACGTTCCCACAGGTGTTGAAATAAAATTAAGGCCAACGGAGAAACATCAGCTGCGACTGAAATGACAGCGTTAATAAGAAACGATAGTCGCTACACGAGGAAACAAATTGCAACAATTTAAATAATTATCTTTTATTATATTGCGTCTTTTGTAGTACTGTAGGCGTACTGCAGGCGGGTGCTATTAAACGAATCATTTACATACGGACTTCAGAAATATGAGTGCAGTTTGATTAGGAAAAAAAATAGCTTGCATCGTACTTGTATGTAACGTCCCGTTTCCTGCTACTTCTAAGTTCTACTACTAAGTTACTTGAAAGTTGAAAACAATTTAATTCGCAATTGGAACAAATATCGGGACATTTCACGATGTTTGAATTAACGTCAATCTACATGTCTAAATATTAACTGCTCTATTATTTAGTACTAGCTGTTCCCATGCGGCTTCATCCGCGTGAAATTATAATAACTTTATTTCATTGTTTACCT
>LD688949.1:318745-336108 GCA_003118335.3 Papilio memnon
GGATGTAAGTGTAGGGCATTACATTAAAAAAAGAATTATTCAAAAATATGCTGTAATTGCTGACATCTTTTCAGATCTGTTCTTCTGTTAAGATGCTACATTGTCGTTATTAAATAAATAAAAAAAAAAAATCTTAGGCAACAAAGAAGTGTGTGTTTACGCTTTATTACAAGTATATTAGTATAGATTAGTTCGGATAATCTTAATTATAAACATGTGTCGGGCAATCGACGCCATTGCGAGAGGAAAATCCTGGAATTAAGGACACTGGAACTAGTATTGTGTTATACCTTCTCACCACGTTGACATGACTTTGTACGGACGGCGGGAAGTCCTTGGATGCGGTTGGAGAACCGCATACGGTAGGGAAGGCCTTTGTCTAATGATGATTACAAACATAAGAGAATTAACATATAATAACAAAAACACGACTTAGTTTATCAAATTGATATATTTAATTCGCAGATAATAAGCGTGTACCGGTTCTTTACCTCATCTGTAAACGGCTTTAGCGTGATCTTCTGGTTGAGTTTTCAACTTAATTGCCCCTGACTTAAAAACAATGGGTTATATTTGACCCTTGCTCTTTATAACTTGTGGCATTGAAATATATTGATTGGGTGCCAAATGTTAGTTAAAACTAATCCATAATTTTACGCGTTAGTGCGTATCAAATATAAAGATTTTTATATTTTATAATAACTTTAAAAACTGCATAAAAAATAAATATTCAACATACTTTAAGATAAGAATTTGTGCCAAGGTTACAGAAGACTGTACGAATGGAGATGTTTTGTACAATTGTTGCATCTCGTATGAGATAAAATAATAAATTGTCATCATATATAATCTATTTTGATAACAATTTTACATGATTCGACATTATCTTTAAGAACTATATTTCATTGTTTAACTGAATAATGGCGTGAAATAAATTTAATGATATAATAATCAGAACTTTCATAAATAATCTATATTTATATCTTTACTTTAATATAATAAAGCGTAGTCACACTATTTTGTAGCGTAAGATGTCAGCAATTACAGTATATTTTTGAATAATTAAAAAGCCCTACAGTTACGTCACGCTTTAGGCTATATATTTTCACGCTATTAAACTTAGGGGGTAAATAAATTGGATATAAGCCCTAATGTGGGAAAAGGACCATACGCTACAAGCTGCCAACATCAAGGAAGCAAGATTGTCATGGTTTGTCATCATGTCATGTCATTTTGACATTTGCAATTGACACGGGAACAGCTAGTTTAATAATAAAATAATCATTTACAGTTACTTCAGCATTTATCACAACGAGATACTGCGTCTTTGTTGCAGCATTAGTTCAATAACAGTAATGTTAATATTGGATTTATTTATCTTGTATTATAATGCAACTATTGATTATTTAACTATGAATTAAGCATAATATTTACAATCACAGCACATTATCTGATAATCTCAGTATTACTTTCTGTATTTAGTGACGGTCTGCCTTCCGCTGTCATATATCAGTTTACTTTACTTACAGGTATGGCCGAAAGAACACATTCCTCGTCTCGATAACAGCTCTCATCGTTTTCGGATTCGCCATCCCTTTCGCACCGGATTACATTACCTTTACCGTCCTAAGGTTCTTCCTCGGTATAGCAACATCGGGAACTATGGTCGTCTCTTTCGTGCTCATCATGGAGACAGCCGGCCCCAACTACAGGGAGATATTGGGCTGTTTGTTCCAAATACCGTTTATTATAGGACATATGACTGTGCCGTTATTCGCCTACTTCTTCAGGAGTTGGGACTCTTACAGCTTAGCATTAGCGATACCACCTGTCATATATTTTGGATACTTTTTCTTGCTGTCGGAATCGCCACGATGGTTGGTCAGCATTGGACGAGTGAAGGAGGCGACTGTTATTGTAAAGAGAGCTTGTGTAATGTAAGTCTTAATACCTATTCCCTTTTTATGTACTTTTTTTATTTTATTTTATTGGTCAAAAAACATAAATTGAAAAATACAATAAAAATACAGAAGCGGTACAGAAACCCACAGGATTTAGGTGTAACCACTAGTCGCTTGGTTGGTCATTTAATCTTTGGTAGTCATAGATGATAGTTCAGAAAAGGTTTAACGGCTACATAATAATGAGTCATTTTTAATTAATCTTCCAGGAACAATCTACCAACAACTAAAGTAGAAGAGAATCTCAGTAAATTAGCTCAGAGTATACAGAGTAGTCCGTCAGGGCCTAAGCTGAACTATTCGGCGTTGTTCCGCAAGTCGCTGCGGCTGAGGACAGTCTGCTGCTGTGTAATGTGGACCATCAGCGGCCTGACGTTCTTCGGCTTCAACCAGTACATCAGCCAGACTAGCCCAGACCCTTTCGTCAGCGTCGCTGCAGCTGGTGCTATACAGGTAACTGGCAGGTCGTTTAAATACTAGAAGATTGGAACTTTTTTAATTTAGAAAGATAGACTTTATATACTATTATAGAAGACGTTATAGTTAGTTATCCAAATCTGTTTGAAATTATATCCGTAATAAGTCCACTAATAAAATTCATAGCACGCTTGATCAAGGGAAATCTCGTATAAAACGTTGCGCTATGATTTTCCTCACATTGAATGTAGACATCCGAGAGACTTCCTTGTGGCAATCGATAGAGAATCCTTGAATTTGCAATTGGAACGAATAGTAAGGAAAGAAACATATTAAAGAAAATTTCCCATCATACGATTGTACTAATAAAACGGTAGGGTATTTATGAAGATAACTGGGCTGATAAGAAAAGCTTCATAAGAGGAGGAGAAGGTTTCCGAAAACTTATGGTCTGTTACTCTTCTCCATTAAAAGATCTAAGTAATTACATGTAAAACATACTAATATTATAAATGCGAAAATAGATGGCTGGATGTTTGTTAGAGTTTGTAGCCGAAATTGTTAAACGGATCTCGATGAAATTTGGCATAGGTGCAAAAGGTCTCGACTACCCTTAAAACACATAAGCTAAATCCATTTTTTTAATTCCTAGCGAAAGGAAGTTGCGAGCGAAAGCTAGTGGTGAATAAAACCAAGTTTATTCTTTTTCAGATTCCATCGAACCTTCTATCAATTTGGTTGATAAAATACTTCGGTAGAAGGATCACGACTGCGATGTTCTTCACGCTAGGGGGTATCTGCGTGGTGGTGCTAGGAGTCGTCCCTGATGATTTCTGGATCACCTTAACCCTAGGAACATTAGGAGTCAGCTGTGCTGCTATAGTCGCCGCTACTATATACATTTATACCTCGGAGCTGTTCCCTACTGTTGTAAGGAACATGGCGATGGGTTCCAGCTCAATGTCAATGAGGATTGGATCCATGATAGCACCGTTTGTATCCAATTTGTCATTAACAGTGTCATGGTTACCTACATTGATATTTGGTTTCGCACCGATAGCGGCTGGCATAGTTTGTCTGTTACTCCCAGAGACGAAAGGAACGACACTACCTGATAGTTTAGAAGACGATTAAGTAGGATTAAGTTTCTTTTATAATTTTATTAAGTAATTAAGTATTAAATTATGATTTAACATTTTTATTTCCCTTGACCTCTAGTCCTTGTGCCTTCTCTATGAATGAATGATAATCTTAAATATTTCATTGGTTTTAATAATGAAACTAAACACTCTACATATTGTATGGAATAAAACTACACGCTAGGAACAACAGTAGATAGCCTAACAGAGACCTAGGGCGAAAACAAACTAGTATTTACGCAATAACAATATTCCATTAGCATTTTAATACCTAACTCCGATATCTTCTATTCTAATTGACAGTCTATTTTTATATTAAATACAATAGTAATAAATATGATTTTATATGCTGCCATCAGTCTGCGCCTCTTTCACCCAATGCGAAGGGAGACTGCGCCGCAGTTCTTAAATAATAATTTCCACGCAACCTGAAATGAAAAATTAACCAATATGAAAACAAACAAAACAGATCCCATTGGAACCGAATATTCTTTTAAGATAGAAATATTTGAGATAAATCTATCGCATAACTGTTTAGTCGTACTTTGATTCCTATGAGCTTATATGGCGGTACGCACACTACTCGATTTTTAGGCTGTGAAATAATCGACAATTGCACAACGTTGTGCGACAGTTTAGTCAAAGGTGTGCGCTCGTAGAAGTAATATTTGTGTAAACTTACATGGGGGTAGCATTGTACCCCATGAGGACTATAGGCTCGTGGTGGCAATTGCCGCGCAGAAACGCGTCATAGCCGGTGCAGCGCCGCGCCGCGAACTCGCCGCCCTCCACAGATTCCGCCCAGAACCGCCACGACCGCCAGTGGCTACAGAAGTCTGGGGGAGCATTGTAATACATATTGTTGTGTCTCTTTTGTCAAAGAGTCCGAAGGAGATACAAGTGCCCTTATACAATTGCTATTTTATTTACGCAGGAGCTTTAATATTAAGATCTGTAAATAACTCATTGGAGTTTTCATAAAATCAATTCCATAAACACATTATGAGCTATCAGAAACGTTACAATAGAATTAGAGCAATAAATTTATGTATACCTTCAACCGTAAGCGGTACAGTAAGAGGTAAGCATCCAGGCTGTTTAGCACGGCCTTCGTTGGGCCAAAAGTCGGCATGTCCTATCGCCGTGGGCGCGCCAAAGCCCCCGCCATCTGTATGGATGACATCAACAAAGCGTGCGTCATGAGGAGTCAGCGGCTTCAGGAATAAGGCCGGATAGAAGCCCGGGTACGCCGCGTCCAGTACTGTTAACCTGTAATAAATTTTCCACCAATTGATTCCAGAATAGTTTAGTTCTTTCATAGTTTAGATTGTGAACATACCTGGGCACTTTATATCCTAAACTCTTCAGATATCTGCAGCAGAAGCCGCCGAGATGTGCCCCCAGCGAGTGGCCGATTAGATGCAGCCCATCAATAGAGAGACCCCCTTTGAGCAGCTTCGCCATTGCCTTAGCTGTTTCCTCGCCAAGCTGAAAACAAAAAACATACTAATATTATACTCGTACATGCGATAATTAGCTACTATGTATCTATAAAACAGCTAAGCGAATTTCTGTGAAATTTGGCTAAGATGTAAGACGTATAGTATAAATAAATAATAAATAGAACTTATATTGCCACAAAAACAACTACTTTTGAAATCTAATATACAGCAACCTTAGAGCTAGTAAAAAATAAAAGTCTCAAAAGGTGGCAAGCTCAGCTAATGCAAGGACGGCGCAGGTCGTTATGCGCTGGTTTTCAAGGCTGTAAGAACATACAGGCTAAGTACGTTCGAAGTTTTTTGTTTTTTAATTCCGAGCGTTGGAAATCACGAGCAAAAACTGTAATTATGTAGTAATACCTATCTCGTGTTAAATTGAGTTAATTTATGATATTTAGGTATATTTATGATAGAATCTTAACCAGCTTCAAGTCGAGTATCACGTTGATGTAGTTTCCGAAGCCAAGGTTGCTCCAGTCCAGCAGCAGCAGGTTGTGACCGCCACGTCGCTGGTATGCCCGCACAACTGTCAGTATGCTATCGTCAGTCGCCTGTTCCACGTACCTGCGACATTACACATCACATAGTCCAGGGTTCGAATCCCACTTTTAATTGGATATGTTAACCCAACGGTCTTATAATTTAGGAAAAAATTGTGCATGCCTGCACATGTTCAATTATATATTTGAAGTCAAACTACAGTGTGCCAGTGGGGTTGATTATAGTCTACCCTTAACTTGGGGTATGCTCCTAGCACCTCAGTGGGGTTGTATAGTTAACTGATATTTTGAACTAAGTAATGTTACATTGATTATCATGTTACTTACATTACTCACCCGTGTATGTACAGCGAGGTGGGTTTCGTAAGGTCGAACTCGGGCTCTGCCAGCAACTGTTTGATAGTCGCGTAGTGGTACACCGCCGGCTTGCTGATGTCCTTGCTGAAGTAACACGAAAATATATTGTTATTGGATAATCAATACTTGTCTTAACAAACAAATAAGTAACAACTCACCCGTAAAAAAGAATCCTAACGTCCTTGGAGTTAGCCACTCGGCCGCGCGGCACTGAAATGTAACACCCACATATCAATTGATCAATATCTTAATACAATCTTACTAATATTATAAATACGAAAGTTTAGATGGATGGATGTTTGTTAGAGTTTGTAGCCTAAACTGCTGATGGATCTCGATGGAATTTGTCATAGATGTAGAGGATAGTCTGGTAGAACACATGGACTACTTACTTTTTTTTTATTTCCACGCGGGCGAAGTTAAGGCCGAAAGCTAGTTTAATAATTTAGCAAACTAATTTATAGTCGAGAACGTTTATTCCCTACCCACTCCAGTGAAATGAAGACGTATGTAGGTATACTCGTATGTTACATACCGGGCGCCATAGCGCGTAGAATGTTCCGGAAACTGTAGGGTGACAGTGGTAGAGATGCGTTCCTCTGAGCCACGCCCGGTGACGTCACTGGAACATTAATGTGTCAAACCAACTTTGAAATAGATAGCGCAGGTTAATTCATTATATTTTCACCCAAGATATATAAAGTCTTCCGTATATTAAGGAGACAATACTCTCGTACTGTTTAACACTTAGCATCTGGCGAAAAAAATTGCATCTGACATTGGACCTTGTCATGTCAATAAAGTTGAAAAAAACGCATAAAACCTGACCTTTTCATAACGGAAATGATATTCGATTATAAATTCACAGCATCATTATACTGCGATGTCATTTTGCTACGTTGATATTCAATACTATAAACAGAACCTGGATAGGAACTGGATATTGTCGGTCCTGATAGACGACCGCCATAAGCGAGATTAGAATCCTATACAAGCAAGAA
The DNA here is from genome assembly GCA_003118335.3 of Papilio memnon. NCBI lineage: Eukaryota > Metazoa > Arthropoda > Insecta > Lepidoptera > Papilionidae > Papilio > Papilio memnon. The sequence continues at coordinate 325,623 of LD688949.1, forward strand.
AAATATCAGTCCCTTGGGCTCTCGCTTACCCAGGTTCGATAAAGATTTTTAACCGACTACCCAAACGAACGAGGTTGTCGTCTGTATTACTTTTGTGCATTTCGCTAGTAAGGACAGTTGTGTTAGAAGTTTACAAAAAAAATGCATTTAATATTAAAATCACTATTAAGATAAGATCTACTTTGTGGTCAGTAACTTTAAATCGTAAACCAAAGGTTTTTGTAATTGTGGTTCTAGATGCTATAAATAACTGAAGTAATTACATAGATCGCGTCTACCTTTGTCCTTGGCAACACTATATTAAATTACTATGTTTAACTTATGGCCGGTTTCCAAGCTACATTTAACCTTTCGTTAGTGTTTTGTTCGATTATTTCATGAAATGCGTTTCCTAACCACCTGAGTTTTACTCCGTTGAAACTCAGGTCAACCTAACATGATTCACTAGGTAATGATGAAATAAATGAAAACTTCAGCAACCCAGTGTTGTTGAATAATTAGCCATACTTAAAGTTTTTTATTTATATTTTTTGAATCCTTTGGTAGAGTTGATGATAGACTATTTGACCGGTTTGCTCAAAATTAGATATTATTCGTAGATTTTTATTTAAGCCTATTTTAAAAGACAAATGAAATTGCACAAATAGTCAAAACAGTAGAGTACAGATCATTTTTAATTCGAGGAATATACGTTTTAAGTTAAGAATAAGGCTTTATATCGAAGTTAGAGCGGGCGCACAACTTTGACTAAACTATCGGACAACTGATGTGCGATTGTCAATTGTTTCGTAGACAATTCAACTGTTTAGTTGCACAACTAAAAATCGAGTAGTGTGTACCTCCATATAAGCTCATAGGAATCTAAGCGAGACTAAACAGTTGTGCGATAGCTTAGTCAAAGGTTTGTGCGCGCTCTTAATGGTTGTTATTATAAAAACAGACAATTCGAAACTGTGTAACGAACAAAAAATATTGAGATTTATGGTAATTAATTTAATGCAAATTTATGTACCATATTAATAAATCTAAAAAAAACTTGTTACGCGTATAAAATTCTACATTTTAGCTAAAGTTCTACTAGCATTGCATTGGAAAAGGTCTGAAGATCTATCCAGGTATCTTTGGCTTAATTTTAGACCTTCCACACACTTTTTTGGAGTTCCTTTTAAAGAATTTACTGGTTTCGGTACCTTTGACACTGTATTTCTTTTTCTTGTGAACCCTGAATTTTATTTTCCGCTGCAAACGGGTCTCTTATGGACCCTAGAGATCATCTGGACCATATTAGGGATCAGTTTAAAACACTAGGAAATTAAAAGGAAAGATACTTACCCAAAAAAATAATATTTATAACAAGTAAAGTAATTGCTTCCAACTTGTAGCGCATTTTACACAATTACACAGTCTATGTAACTTTAAATTATTATTCAATTATACCATAAATTAAGTTCAAGAAATATCTATATCAATCCTTAATTCAAATCACTATTAATTTTCTTGATATTCTAACAAAGTAAAAAACCGTATAAAAAATTATATGATTGAAAATATTACTAGATTACACTTAAATTATATTATAATTATCTCTAATGATATTTATCGGACAGTATCTATCAGGATTAAATGAAAACAACTTCGCAACAGAAGTAACCCAGCACGACTGGCTGTAGGTTGTCTTCATTGCTCGACCTTCTTGAGTTTTTGTCATCGCACGCAACACTAATTATTAATTCGACAATAACTGTTGTGTCAATTGACGTGACATCTTCACGGCCGCGGTAATGAAGGTTGGACAGTGTTTTAAATTAGGTGAAAATATCTACTTACTAATATAAATGCGAAAGTTTAGATGGATGGATGTTTGTTAGTGTGTAGCCTAAACTGCTGAACGAATCTTGATTCAGTATAGATATAGGGATAGTCTGGAAGAACAGATAGGCTACTAATCAAGTTTTTTTTTAAATTCCGCGCGGACGTAGGAGTAAAACTATCACTGTGTTGATATTTTATCAGAAAACTTAAGACATGTATAATAAGGTCCAAACTTTATAATAGCTCGGAGTTAATTGCTAGCGCAGGTCGTCAATGATTGGTCCACTATAAGCGGATGTAAACTCGAAAGTATGCTATGCCTCCTCTATTACGTCCCATAATCACTTAGATGTGTGTCCTGTCCCTTTACATTCCTCATATAGTATTTTGGACGTCTTGTGCGAGATTGTCGCCATACTTTGGAGGTATCATTAGTAACGAAATCTAAGTATTGCACGTAAGTACACGCAGCCTTGTATTCGACCCTTGGGTCAGCAGTGATCGCGACCGCATATTAAATGTAAAACTATTCATATCTCACGGTCGACGATATAAAATGACAAAGATTATATTCTTTTTTATCTCGTTAATATAAATAAACCAGTCCATTTCTGTCTTTTTTTATTGTTTAATGCATGTAGGTTACAATTGACAGAAGATCAAGGTATCAGACTGAACATGACGTGTTTTTTTTAAGTATACTTCAATCGCTACGTTATATTATTTTTATTTTTTATACATTGACTTGATATTAAAAGTATATAAAGTTGAAAAATAATATATATTAGTCAGTTTTATTTTTATTATCTTTATTTGAAATACACAATGTGGGAATGTTTAACAATACACTATTCAGCATCAGGCGAATTATCCATTTATCTGACAAACGTATAACTATCACATTTAAACTAAAAATAATTTTATAACCTAAAATAATTAACAAAAAAGGAAAAAAAATGTATTGGAGAACGGGAGTTTCCCGTTGAGTCTATCGACACATTAGGGTATTTTTCCCATTGGGCTGATCGAACACATACAATCAATCGACCCAATGGGAAAATCCCTGATCCACCGGTGAGCCGATCGGCTCAACGGGATACCCCTAAAGAACAAATATTTACAAAAATTATTTTAAAAATTTACAAATTAACCTCAAAACAATATGTATAATACAATTCACATAACAAAATTTTCTTATACAAATTTAATTCACAAAAACAATCAAACTCTTACAAAACCATAATATATTAAAATTAATTTTATTGTATGGAAAATTGAATATGTGAACAAATTTAGATGTTGACTTGATAACAAAATGAAGACCCTATTTTTATGTAGTTTTTGTTAAAATAAGCAACAGCCTCCTTAATATTTTTATTATGAAATTAACATTTAAATTTATTTATTTGGTATTAAATAAAGCCGCAGCCTAACTTATACTCACTCTCACAATATAAGCAATTCCTTTTCGAATAATGGTAATTCAATTTTATTATGCTTTTATTTCGTTTTTTAAAGTACATTTCTTTTTATTTTGGTTTTTATTTCTTTTAATTGATCAAAAATTATCGAACAGTTTGAAAATATTTTTGAGCATTTTAATTGACTATTACAAAATTAAAACACAAACGAAAATTATGAATTCACTTGATTTTTATTACACAAAAACAAATAATTGAATTTATAACCTTACTAAAATAAAACATCCATGAATTTAACATATAAATGCCTCAGCGGTTATCTTCCAACTTGCAATACTTTAATATTTGACGAACATTTGCCATAAAAACCTTTCTTCTTGTTCTATACTTTGTCAACTGTTGCCGACGATTGCCAATTGTTGCCAACGATTGCTAACTCTTGCCAACAATTGCCAACTATTGCCAACTGTTGTCTACTTGAGATCAACGTCATCTCCCAATAGATCGTCGCACTCTTTCTCCCACTTATCATCTCCACTCTTCTCCGCTACCACCTCGTACTCTTTCAACTCCGCTTCGAGTTCTTTCTCCCATTGCTCTGAAAGTTTTATTATATTTTATACTTTTTAACACCGAGGACAACAAAATAATCAATATTTCAATTGTAATGTTACCCGAATGAAATATTTTGTCTTCGTTAATTTCTTTGTTTAAATTATTTATCATCGTTCTTTTGACATTGATCTTTTGACGCTGGTCTTTTGGCTTTTGACATTATAAAACATTTCGCTTTACCGTTTTCAAATCCTGGAATTTCTTTGCAATTTCTACATTCACGACTTATTTTAAAATAGACTTTTAGTCAGAAAGTTATAAATAAAAATGCGAATGCTATTTTAGAATAATATAATTATTTCAATTTATAATAGCTAGCTATAAATGCCATTAATAACTATATGATTTACTAAACATTCCTTTACTAAAGTGTCCCTACACAGTCGCTACGAGATAGTAACACGAATATAGGGTCTATGTGTAGCTAAAATATACTTTCAACTCATACAGATTATAAAAACATACATTAATTGATAGCAGCATTAGACTCTTCATTTTTGAGTCCATTAGAAATATTACTTTAGAATTGTTTTCATTAAATTGAAAAAACTACAACATATTTAAAGTTTCGTAAACTTATAAAATAAATTAAAAAATAAACCAACTTTTCCGTATTAAAGTTTCCATTATGAGATCGACGCAAAACCCTAACTTTAGTAATTAAAAAAAGGATGAAATCGAGAAAAACTAGGCCTGTACGTATCACCAAATCCGTCCCCTAAAACTAGGTGTTTACAAACTAACAAACACAACTAAAATTATAATAATTATTAAGCTTTAAATTGAGATTTAACTGATTGAATTGTATGAGAGTTAATTGACCTGTCACAGAAGTGATATGCCTGCTATAGAGAAATCTATTAAACCGGATGAAACAGTAAAGTACTAATGTTTCCGTACTTACGAGGTAAATCTAAACATTCATTACAAACACGACTACTGTTTAGATGTCATTTTAAATAGTAACAACTGGGGAAATATTAATACTTGATTTTTTTTAATTTTCCTAAGAGACTTCAACATACAATTATAAGCCTCATTAATTAAATACGGACAAACTAACACATAGATATCAGAAAAATTGCGTTTCAACATTGCTACTTGGAATTAGATTGGAATAAAAAGGACCAACTTTGAGAAATTAATAGAACAAAATCGAACCTCAGATTTACCAATGTAAAGCGAATATATTTAAATAAAATATATAGCAATGTCGAAACCCACGAATATTAGCAACATTTCTACGGAACAGAACATCGATACATATGAACATTATCTTATTTACTTATACATATATATAACATTCAATAGACATTAAGAATTTCTATAGGGACTAGAAAAATTTATAGACGTATAATTTCTATAAGACTAAAACCAATAAAACGTACTCAAACTAAAACAAAATAAACTTAGGATCTCGGTTAGTTTACAAACTAAATATTAAGAAAAATATTTATAATCATTAATACATTGCAATATTACTTTTATTTATTTCGTTTAAATTGACAATATTTCTATTTTAATGAAAGCTTTAATCATTAAAATCGAATAATGAATTTATTTAGTCATAATAAAATTAACATCATCTATAATAATTTAAATCTTTGAGTACGTTTTATGTATTTCTGCCAAATAGAGCGTCAGAGATCCTTAGTCATATAAGACTAGCAGTGACGATAGACACACATAAAATAGTATGCGATGATTGTCATTCCTCAAACATACGATATAACAAGGATGAAGATATGAGTACACACAGATATACAATATATCTCGAAACGTTAAACATATAGTAGAAACAGTTTTATTCTATACATAACGTTAGAAACAACACATATAGGGAACGTGTAGATACAAGAGTTTAATATGTTTGATAGAACAATGAAATTATTAAATGGTAAAACAAAATAGACAAAAAACGGAATAAAGATTATTAGGAAATCGAAGGTAAATTTCCAGAACATTCCATTATTCTATCAAGAAACGAGTTATAATGAGCTTCAAACACATTCTTACAGAAGCATCGTTTGACGATTTTATATCAAATCCGATTTCAAACACAAACTATTCGAAGCAGTACCGGCGTTAGGGCGAGATGGAGCAATCGCCCAGGGCGCCAGAGAAAGGGGCGTAGTAGAAATGTCGCCCAGGCTGTCGATAATGTTAAAACCGGTCCTGCGTTAGTACATTTTAATATCCGCGAACCTTTTAGATGTGATAATAAATCGTCAATACGAATACGATCGGGTGTTTCGGGATGTCCCTTTGGAAGTCCGTGGCTCGCTTAAGCTGCATTCCAGAGAAAAAAGAAAAAATCGTAGTGTTTAACAATCTCGATACAACACAGATATTCCTTTTGGTAGAATTACCGAAATGTTGCATTCGCTTTATCGCCAAATCATTCTCTTAAAACATTTATGATTTCTCAAAGTTGGTGATTTTTAACGCGTTAGTCCAAAAGAAATATACCATTATAAGAACAATGTCAGTTGAAATCAGTCTTAAAAATGAATCGATAATGAAACAAATGAATGATAAATAAATCAAACTAAAAGAGCACAAACAAACAAACAGGAAGTCCTGTTTAGAACTTAGAAGACAAAATATCTCTAATTATAAAAGAAACTGGGACTTCTTAAATCATTTACAGTTTACCGGAGTCTTACCATCGTCGTTTTCACGATCAACTTTCAAAGACTTTATTCGTTTCTTGACATCGTCTATCGATTCTTGGGAGGATTTCTCTTTCAATATCAGTCTGTCGCTGGCCGATTTAACATCTGACCGTGTGAGGAAAAACAAAATAAATGAAATAAAAATAACAAGCAAATATTGACATAAAAAACAAAATAGAGCGTACAATGTATCTGAAATTAAAAACTGCAACATTCAAAATAGTGCAATAGTGGTCCTAATATTAAAATAAAATAAAAAGATTTAATAAAATAATTTAGCTCATGTGTTCGATAAGTGTGTGAATGACAAAAAATATCAAGTAAAAAAAACCTTTAAGGAAAATCCTAACCTAATACATCAAGTGTCCTAACCTAACAGATTCGTACCTTGCGAGTCGTCGGCGCTTTGCTGGCGGCCGGCGGCGGCGTCCGCCTCGTTAGCCTGGCAGATCAGCGACAGGCGGTAGAAATAGTTCCGCCAGAAGTTCTCCTCCGTGATGCTGCACACAAAACAATATTGTAAAACTATATCAGCAGAATAACCAACAGCGATTGATGTTTCTATATAAACTCACACTTTGGGTACGAGATCAAAGCGCATCTTCTCGAGGTTGGGGTCCTCAGCCATGAGGGCGACGGCAACCGGGTACATCTTGTCATAATCGAAATCGAATTCGACGCCGGCGGGCGGCGCGCGCACGAAGTTACGTCGATCCTACAACGGTTATACAACGCTCAGTCTTAGCACAAGCGACAAGAAACTTACTGCAATCGTGTGTTATTTATCTATCTACGAATGTACTTACAGTGGAGAGAGAAAGGCACTCCTCCTTGAGTGCGGCTTCATTGGGAGCCCCAACCCAGGGGGGCACGGCCGCGCCACTGCCGCGACCTTCTTGACCCTTGATGAACGCGTCCTGCTCGCGATTGAACTCGCCCAGGATGCTCTGTTGACGAGACGAGATGTGCTTTATAGTTCTCTTCAGAATCTAGCCTACTACAGTCGATGACGTAATTTCAGAATATAACAATGGTAGTTTTTTTCTACTCTATATATTTTCGTATTTCAAAATTTTCTCATGATCTTGTGGTCAGAATTATAAAGGCTCAGGTAATTAATGTGGAATCTTAGCAGCTTCTTAACTTTGTAGTGCTACGATAGTTCAAAACTTTGTAGGTGAAGTTTTGAATATTAACGGCAAAGTTCAGTCTAATATAATGTTCGTTAAAGACGATAAGTTCGTGAGTCGTTGCCAAAGCAAATAGGTCGTTACCACTCAAATTACCGGGAGCTCATCGATTCACTCAAATTTACGAGAAAAACCATTAATCTTAATGCGGAAGAGGAAATTTCTGGCGAAAGTCTCATTAACCTTTACTGGATTCGCTCTTGACGTAAATTTAATGGGAAATCTACGTCTTGGAGGAGAATAATGTAATTTGATCCGTCATATAGTAATTGATAAAGATTATTTCGGGATCTATAATTTCAAATACGAGTTTTTGGTACTGTTTATTGATAGTATTGTCATTTAATTTGATACTAACTTCTTGCCAGTCTTAATATATTCTCCATACTATTTAACGAAATAACCAATATGCACAAGAACTACCTGAAACAACTAGATTAATTGAATAACTATAATCGCAAACTATATGGCTTCAAGCAGGCCGATAGCTGACTAGCATTTCAGCGAACTTTCAGTTACAATACAAATGTGACATAACAGATAAATACCATAAAAACAACTATTCATCGTTTTTATATTTGGAAGTAATAATGCCACCATTTTGAATTGGTTGTAAAAGTCAAAAGCAAGGTCGGAAACCATTGGGAAGCAGAAAGAAATATCGTCCCCTTCATGTGAAAAATCGAGCTTCTTTTGTGTGAAATGGTCGGCAATTCAAAGGCTTTTGAAGGACCGGAGCCTCTAAACACGATCATAATCGCCTACGAGCCTTTAAAGATGTAGGGGATATTTTATGTTCTGTTTTCTTCATTCAATATACGTTTTTCCAATAGTCAATAGATAGGTTTACTTCTATCAGCCGTAAGCATTAGTAGTCGAAGTCGAAACATACAAGTTATCCCACTTAGAGGCGTTTGATGGACATTGAAATTTTGTAATGGAAGTTAGACATCAATATATTTCAAATTAATGTTCATTAAAATTCGTGTTAATCAAAGAGTTTCAGAAACATCAGAGCAGTTAAAAAAGCCAATTAGCCAAACCATAACCGGACACGAATCCAATCTCTTTGTTCAAACGAAAATTTGAAATGAAAAATATTGGACACAATTTCCATCTCGACTTTATTAAGGCAATTCCGCTTCCCTCATACTTTGAAGATAAGAAATAATGATATTTTCCTTCAAAGAAAGAAATATAACACCGTGAGAGCTGGTAATTTTACAAACCAAGTTCCTTAATAAAACATAATTAAAAGCAGTAACCAGCAACATTTTGGTTCCACAAATTACAAATAAAAACTAGGATACACCAATAAACATTAGGATGAATACATGAAAGCTTAGCAACATCGGAATGAAGTTAGCTGACAATTCCGATAAAGAACAAAAGAAAACCGGAACAATGACTTGCTATTGGACAAAGAACAAGTGTATAGAGAACAGAAATGTGATTGTGAAAGTTGTAATTAGGTTGGTGCGTTCTGTTGAGACGAACTCCATCGCTGTACTCAGTAGATTATCAATTATCGCTACAATGATTAACAACGTAGTAATGATTTATTTAGTAAAAAACAAATATAAATTCAAAAGTATAAGAGATTTTTTTTGGTAAACATTATATTGTGATACCTCGTATATTGTCAGGGTAACAAAGCTTGAAAGAATCGTGATAAAACTCGAGTAACTAGGGGAGCGATCCATCACTTAACTAGGACAAGGAAAACTTTGTTCCTTGTACATAAAGTTACAAGACTTAATTTATTTTTATTTAGTAACGAGGTAACTTGTCAACATAGTAGTAGTAGCAAATAACTCGAGAAGGTTTAGAAACGTTAAATGCAAAATAACTAAGAATAAATGAGTCTATCAAGACGTTAATAAATAACAACCTAGGACCCGGTAAGTTAAACAATATTACACCTAAAAGTAAATAATCTAACACTATTATTGTACAGAAATATAACACAAATGATTCCTCATCCATTACGAGTGACAAGGGATCAATGAATGAGGAATATTACAAGGCAGCATTACGAACAAACGATAGCCATCGATCAAGAGGATGGACGAGCGCGGGTAAAGGTACACAATGGAACAGAAAGTAATTGTTTTAACATTATAAGAAAGGAAATAACGATATTTTCGATAGACGCATTATATAGGCTTGTGAGGAAAATTGAAAGAACCATGTCGATCGATATGAGCATGGCTCAGGAGTTAAGCACTTGACTTACCCTACAGGTACTGGGTTCGAATTCTGCCATGTATTTGAATGTTTTACGATTTTCTAATTACATATGTAGATTCACTCGACATTCTTAGGTGAAGTAAAACTTCATGATGCATCGTTTTAACCGTTTTATAAGTTTAAAACAAAAATAAAATCTATAGCGATGACAATAAATAATATAATATAAATAGCTTTCACCCGCGACTCCGTCTGCGTGGAATAAAAGAAGCAAAAGTTGTAGCCTGTGTTCTGCCAGACTATCCTCGACAAATGTGCCAAATTTCATCGGGATCTGTTCAGCCATTTAGGCTACAAACTCTAACAAACATCCATCCATCCATCAAACTTTCCCATTTATAATATTAGTAAAATAGAAACGATACAAGTCTGATAGCCACCTTAATAAAAATGATATCACAAAAATCCAGCTGAATAAAAAATTAAAACAGAATTTCAAATGGCATACAAACAATGAAAATGTCATTAATGATACAGACAAGAAGAACGTAACAATGGACGATGACGTCACGGGAACTCATAA
>LD688949.1:343570-357333 GCA_003118335.3 Papilio memnon
TCTATCTCTCCCTCCCTTTTGCTTTGAGGGCACACTTAACAGTAATTGGCCTGCGTATCAAACAGTACTTTGAAATGCTAAAATAATGTAAAAACATAGTTGAGAGAACAATAGGCCACGCTACAAACACAACATTTATCGATATTTCTAAATATAACCTTTATTTCATTCAATGTATTATAGTTTATTTTGGATGAAGTATTATTTGAATTACGTTAATTAGTTAGAAGTATGCAACATACATCTAAAAAAATATAATAAAACCATCTACATCTTGAAGATACAGGGAAAGAACAAATATCATTTATTTAAACTTAGAACCGATACTCCGATCCCAAGCAATCCAAAGTTACATCGGTTATGAAGACTGAGGCAAAGTAATCTAAGTTATAGTGGAGGCCATTTGTTGCCGTCCCAAGTTACTAACGGGGAGGGGGATAAATTGCTTCGATATTATTACTTTATACACTGGTGAAACTCTTAAAATTTCTAGATTTTAAAGGATTAATAAAATACCTATGGGTTTGCTACATTATTCTTAGAAAATGAATGGATAAATTGGCGAGAAAGGTTTGTTCTAGTCACCCCTAATTTAGGGTAGACTCGGAACCCCTCAGTGGTGACGTATAACAAGCTAATGATAATGATAACAAAGATGTACAAAATAGAATATAATCTCTGCTTACCTGTCTTTGTTACGGATATGAGTGATTGTTTTATTACACTAGAAAAGTACGTAAAAATCGACGGGATTTCGCATATTAAGTTAATACATAAATCCATTACCAAAATAATCTGATGTAATTTGCATATTGAATAAGAAATTGCTTTGGGGAGACGTAGAGGTTAGGGGGTCTGAAACCTACGAGCAAAATTAATTCATCCCAGCTCCAGGAATCTGATATTGGATTCATATTTAATCTCGATTGCGGTTGCCCCAGCAGTAAATTTAAGGTATTACGTAGTTCGAACGATGAAGGTCTTTTAACCAATAATTAATACAGTTTTTTAAACATTACAAAACGTCAACATAAAGATAAGAAAGTATGTTCTAAGCTTCTAGAATATTTATAAAATGTCCACTAAATCATTATTCATTGCAGTTGAAAAACATTGACACAGGCAAATTACCTCCATTAGTATTCGGAACAAGAGACGGCAAGACTTTGCATACTGGCTCCATTAAATGCCTGTCGAGGAAACTGAAGACAAAAGTCGATTAAAATAATGAACCGATTAACATAGTAAGAGGATGAATTGAAAAAGCGATACCTGTTTTACATCGGATTAGATAATAAAGGAAAATATATATTTATAAGCAATATTTTATAGCTATCGTCTACGAACTCGTCCGAGCTGAATTAAAAAGAAAACATAGTAGTCTATGTTCTCCTAGACCTGAGCCTTTGGATACCTTTTAACAAACGTCCATCCAAGCATTCGCCTTTAAATTTAGTAAAAAAAAGTAGTAATACAATAAGTAATTTGGCATTCAAGCTAGTTTAATAAAGCCACAAACAAGATGTTCGAAGATATAAGATTAATCTAGATATTACAACTATATGTAACCTAAATAACATACTTCTGAACATCAAGCTTTAATGTAGAGGCAACGTAACAATAATTCAGACAGGGAATGGAATTTATTTGCATGAACGCGTTGCGAAGCTTTGAGATATGTTTTATTCATGAAATGGCAAGTGTAACTGAAAATCACTTAACAGACGATAAACTGAAATAAAAAAGGTTCTTTCGAGTGTATTTACTAAAGTACTATGATATTGCTTTTCTGTTTTTAGTCAAGAAAACATTTTTCTCTATGTTAAAAAGGCTGAATCCCTACATAATATTTGTATTTAAAGGGTGGACTAAACACTTAAGAAGAACCTTAACCTGTCTTAATAACATGCCATTACTGCAGTTAGTGTTTTCCAAAGGGTAATTAACGTCCATGTATCCATGTATTCAATCAGGGGGGTAGCATCCCTTTCTATTAAAGCGTATATATCCGCTAAGTGAAGGGGAAATGTAATAAAGCTCCAGCTTAAAAGGAAGCAAAGGTCAACAGTGAGGAGAGGGCTCGCGGGGGCTGCAGGGTGTAGGGGGAGGGGAGAATTGGGTCAATGTGACGCTGATGTGGGTCGCACCTATTTCGATGAAGGTGACACGAAAAATCAATCAAGTTAAAAATCGATGTTATAATAGAATATTCTTTGTTAATATTAATTTACAAAACATATTATAAGTATGTGAATAAATAATAATGATACACACTCATTAATTTTAAAGCGAAAACTAAAGGGATAATGACTAAACTGATTGTTAAAAGAAAGTTCTCGACGGTTACCTTTTTTCATGAACTCTTATGCTTACAAAAACAATAACTCCGTAGCATCGATATAAAACATGGTGACTTTAAAAACAGTAATGTTAAATCAGTCACGCAAGCCCACATTTACCATTGTTATAACACCAAATAGGTACTATTTTGGGAATTCAATGAACGGAACCTGTAATTGAATCAAACTTGTTATATAACAGTTGAACAAACTGGAACAACAAACATTTGTTCAAACTTTGGACAAACACTAATGTTAGTTAGAAATATTAATGTAAATGTTATTACTAAAACTGTCTCCTTTTTTATAAACTACTAGCTGTTCCCATGCAGCTTCATCTGCGTGAAAATATAAAAACTTTATTTTATTGTTTGCATTTGTCAAATTATTAATTGAAAATGTCAAAATGACATGCCATGATGACAAACCATGGCAATCTTGTTTCCTTGATGTTGGCAGCAAGCTTAAGTTTAATAGCGTGAAAATATATAGCCTAAAGCGTGACGTAATTGTAGGGGTTTCTATTAAAAAAAGAGTTATACAAAAACATGCCGTAATTGCTGACATCTTAGGCAACAAAAAAACACACTTCTTTGTGTGCGTTAATGCTTTATTATATTAGTATAGAGTATAGATAAAAAAAAATAAACATATTTTCGGAGAGTACAAAAATCTATGTAGGTCAATAGAGTCGATGCACACCATTCCATTTCAATTATTTTAAAACGAGCCAAACATACAACGCATTGTACAAAATCCAATCAACTGGGATTGAAGCGACGTCTGTTACGAGAACGACCAAAACAGTGTTGATCAGTGACGTCATCGGAATTAGAGTGCACTAAAAGCGATGAATACTAACTGTTAGAGACTACAGTCTGGTAATTCACTAATTTATCAACGCCATATTTATTTCTCCAATCAGAGTAAAAAAACAGTACTCGATTGCATTCAAACTTATTTCCGAGACGAAGTAATTTTCACCCTCGCAACCTGTCCTTATCCTACCCCTGTAGTCTATGCATCAGTTTTTCGTCCTCCGGGTATATCATCTTCCGTCATCTGTCACTTCCTTGATCATACCACGTTTCACGCAATCCATCCATCACTTTCTAGGCCTACCTCTACCGGTACCCCTCATAAAATTAAATTCTGCATACAAGTTAATTTAAAAATCTATAAAGTAATGAGTTAAAAATGTTCATATAAGGTGTATGCACTGTTACCATGGGTAGTAAGCCCATGGTGCAGACAAATCGGTTGGGATTACAAAACGTCCCAGTTACGGTTGGCAGGCCGCCAATCCGGTGCCAACCAACAACCCGCCGCCAATACGACGCCGTCTAGTCTACAAAACCGTGCAAACCTGTTCTACTTTATGCCACTCTCATTATTTGCTCATCTATACTAATATTATAAAAAGGATAGATTTGTATTTTTGTATGTATTGAAATAACTCAAAAACGATGAGCCGATTTAAAAAATTCTTTCACCATTAAAAACCTACGTTATCACTGGGTATAAGCTGCATTTTTTAGTCGAAGGCGGAGTCATGACCAACAGCTAGTTATTTACGTATTAACAAAGCAAATTTCATCAAAAATCTTGTTGCCAAAGTCTTAAAAACTTATTCAGTTTTACTCCAAAATAAATTAGAAACTGATTAGTTAAACACATATTTCTAATTGATCGCCGCTGATTGATATTATGTACGCCAACGTTATATGTTTCACCATAATTATGTAAATGCATCAAATACTTCATCGTAACTAGAGTGTTGTGTATGAAGTACACACTCATAGCTGCAGTGTACATTTCCTGCGACGTAGAGACATTAACAAGGCTTCCGGGGGCGCTGTAACTTCATCAGAATGCATTAGAAACTCGGTGGGGCGTATTAAAAGCCACCGTTAGGTTGCGGACACACCAACGTTACAATATTTAGCAAATACTATAGAATCGTACACTGTTAATATATTTATTATAAAAAAAACTGTAATTATAGCATGTTTGCCAAATCAACATTTTGGAAGTTACAATTGAAAAACAGCAAACTTATTGTCCTACAAAATGTGATTTAAAATAAATGACATAGAATCTTCCTTTGTCACTATATAAAGACTAGGTAGATAAACGGCTTTCAATTTAATGAACTCTGAGAACAGCAGTGTGTCCAAGGCTTTACTCAATACCGCCTACGCGCCTGTTACACGAGCGTACTAAATCAAACTCCTCTCTCACCAACAGAGTAAATAACTCCACAACACTGACGTTCAAAACAAAATTAAGCTCTAACAAAGTTATGAAGCTTTGACGAAGTTACAGCGTAAGTTTAATCGCTTTTCCGACGAAATTTAGATTCAATTCTTCAACAACACACTATTTTACTACAATTTAATTTATATTACCACAAAAAATGCGTCCCAGCTATGTGGCGTAGCGGTCTACAAATTGCTACGTAGGTAAATGCGTAGCAAGCTTGTAGACTCGCTAAATGCAAATATTCGTATTCCATAGTTAACAAAGCTATAAATAAAGTTTAATTCGAATGATAAAATTAAGCACAAAACTTCATTAAAGAGAACAAACAGTATCAAGTTTTCTATAAATAAATAATATTAAAAATTACTCGTATTTCAGTTGTCATTTAATATCAACCGAGGGGGGTAGGTATAGAAAGCAACGCCCACATTGTCTGGTGTTACCCACGCGGTGTTACATCATCGCCGCATTACAATGACCGCTCCGACAGCGGCATACAGACCTGGCTGTCGGCCAAATACTGGCTTCGATTCTCGAAAACAGGACATTGAAAAAATTGCTATAAGGACTTGTCGCTAATTAAGACAGATTTAATTTAAGTACAAAAAAACAAAAGAATAACGACTAAAATACATAAACAAAAAATCACCAACAAGTCATCGTTCGAACTAATGACGGAGTAACGTCGAAAACCTGATAGCACCCATCTTAGGCTTAGTACGTAGTGTTCAGTAGACTACAAATAATGAACTACAAGTAGCCACTCAACAGCTGAAAGGGTCATTTACGAGCGAGCGACGGGAAACAGGTCGAGAACGGAGCTTAAATATCGAACGAGCTAACTCCAACTTAAGAATGTATTCCACGAAAATATTTTAAAGGGAAACGTAATTCTCCAATATTTTCAACAAAGATTCTGCTAAACCAAAATATTTCAGTAAGTATTTACTCGTATTATAGTTCATTTGGACCAAGTAAGTTCTAACACAAATTCCGAATTCGTGTTATTTCGAAGGAAAAATACAGCATTTTTATTTCGATTCTATTACGTAACGCTTCATACAATTTCGTTGAAACCTAGCTAAGGAATATTGAAGGTAGTGCGAGACTCGACAAAAGTAGGTCAAGAGAATGAAGCAATCCAACAGGGATGGATAATAATGGATTTTCTAATGGATTTTTGAGATTAAACACTAGTTTAATTTGACAAACTTGATTACATATTAGTATAATTTCACACAGCACGTTTATTACACACCTATTATATCTCCAAAGCAATTCGATTCAGGAGTTATCTAAAACGGTAATAGCAAGTGCGTAGTATTAAATTTAGTTGAAAAACAGAAATCTCAAGGCTAAACTAAAATAAATCCAAGACATTGGAACCTAATGGTTTAATCCATCTACCCACGGACATTATCCGACCTCAGCAAACTAATACGAGGGCACTAACGATCCCAAACCGCCTACAATCGCAGCCACCGCTACTTAACTATGACCCCTCAATAAAACCCAACGACCAAACACTTCGGTCCGTTTACTTTGGCGACATTACGACTGCTCTGAATGATTACGTCAGAGGAAAGAAGGTAGTAATTGCTTTAAATGACAAACCCAAAAAAAAAAACGATAAAACCCCAGTCTCTAAAATAGCCTTGAATTTTATTGGCAGTAGTAGTATTCAACTTTGTCGAAGTAATAATGAAATAATGTTAGCCAAAAGAATAACTTAATGATTGGCTCCTGAAACCAATAAACTTGGCGTTGGACTTGGCAAATAACATAATGAGGCTATTTGGCACTCAAGTTGGACAAAGGACATTAAATCGATCGTAAATGTTTTACAACTGCGTAACATTTCTAGACAAAATAAACGATTAGACAGAAGTTACAAAAATGTAAAAAACGAAGTAATCTTATTCAATAGGAGGTAGACACAATAGGAGAAATTGAATAAAGTATAGCAAATTTCCTTTGCAACTTTATTACAACTTATGTAACTGTTTTTTTTGGCAGCATTTCAAAAAGGAACTTGATTTCAGACAGCTATAATAAATCAAGTTATACCTTTTACACTAAAAATGTTGGATAACATAGTCCAAGAGCCAAATAAAACTTGGCTTAAGTTAAATTCTTTAGGCGTACTTGGCTAATGATATATTTTATTGTTCAGTAACTTATTCTAGACCTTTTAACTTATTGTCTTAAGCTCAAAAGGGATTTATTGCTTATATTAATAGAACTCAAATTAGATTGTTACTATGTAGCCAATATTGGACACTTTTGGCTAAATTCTTAACATGCTTGATCCGATGGCATAGACATTTTACAGAGTGAAAAATATAACATTACATAAAGAATAAATTATATAATAACAAATATCCCAAGCCACAAATCTCAGTTTGCGAGCCCCGTACATTGGGAGCGACACGGACACGGACAATAAATTGATATTTCTTACTTTCAGATGCCGCGCGGTTACATAACAAAGGAGAATTTTACGCTAAGACGTGAAACATTTGTAGATTTTACCATTTTCTTTGTATTTTATATATTTTTTAGTATCTAGGAAAGCAAATTGGGTGTTTATTCGAATAATTTGAGTAAGTTTTTTATTTGTGATGTATTTGTTAGTAGTAGGCGACGCAGAGGGTAGGCTAGACTCTCTAGGGGAGAGGTCGACGCCTATAGTAGATAAAATTAAACAAATACGAAAATTCATCAGCTGTGGTATTAAAAATAAATTTTACGACTCGATAAAAGTGTGTCAAATTAACACTTTTTAAAAATAACCAGAAATACCATTTTAAGACTTCAATCTAAGAAAATCTTTATTACAGAATTTTCAGCATTCACATCCCGTACTGCTACTACTGAAAACATCCCAAAAGTTACAACTTAAAGCTATAAACTTACGTTTTCTTCCACCGTCTTCTTGATCTTGGCACCAGCCTCGCTGACTTTGGCACCGGCCTTGTTGACGGCCGAATACAGGAAGTTGCCCAGAGACTTCGCCCCGGCGACTGCCTTCGTCGTTACTGTCAATACACCATGTAACTATAGCTCAAACACGAATTTTTACACAGAACAATGTGCTTAATATTTTAATAAAGCCTAAGTTTCTGCAAACGAATAGCTTCTGATATCAATTACTAACCAAGATGATCAAAAAGCCTAGAGAATAGAGGATTTTTTTAGATTACGCAATGGTAATCAATACCACCCGTATTGGCTTGATTGCCACGCAGCCTAGGCACCCTAACTTGGGTAGGCTCCAAACCCTTCAGTTGGAACATAGATAACAACTACCTGGCAATCGTGAGAAGCTAAAATGATTTTTAAGAAAGTATAATACGTGAACATGTCTGAATTAAATAAATGGAATACATTTCTATCCTGAACTTGATAAGAGTATCAAAGATTAGACGGCTCTTGGGAAATCATCGGAGTAGAAGGCCGATAGGGTCAGACTACAGAGACGAGAAAATTGCACAAATTTATTAAACAACTTCAGGTCTGTAGAAATAAAAGTACTTATTATACTTTACCTTGAAATTTACTTAAATGAGTCATCGCCATTCACATTTAACCAAACGCGGAAAACGTAAAAACGCAAGTAAAAAAAACGTGACCTAAATAACTATAGAAACACTACAAAGTTTAAAAAATAATTTACAGCGGATAAAAAGTAAAATAAAAAGAAATAAAAAAAAAATACTAACACTCTTGCATATCAGGCACTTCTATTGCATCAACTGAGAACAACTTTTTATTTCCTGCACCTGAAACTGGGCATCGACAAAAAAAATATAAATAGCAACTACAAAACACAGCAAAAAAAATAAAAAGGTAACACAGCAAGGGAAATAAGGGCCGAAGTAGTATCCTGTGGCATTCCACAGCCAAAGGCTAAGAAAACTGGCCTTTACTTACCAGTATCAATTTTCTAGACATATTAAATACACCTTATAAAAGCATAATTACACGCTATATAAGCATAGCTACGTATGTGTTATTTTTTAGCAAATCAAGTGATCAATGGTATCAAACACTTTACTATAATTTTTAGTGGTTGACTTACCATTACCAACTCCACCTGGTTGTTCCTCAGTTGGAGTACCGCCAGTCGACGCTGGTCTGCTGTCCGCTCCACCGGTAGCGCTGCGTCCAAATTATACATTACACATACTAAAAACATTGTTCAGTAATAGAAAAACCATAAATTGCATGCAAAACACTCAACAATGTTTAGTACATTACCAAGTACCTTGATATGAAGTATTTTAATTAATCTAAAGTTCTTGCGTGATAGTTTTTAATAGTTAATTCGTAGATCTGAGACTTCTGTTTAGACGTTACGTGTAAAACTTGAAAAATTTTGATAAAATCATAGACAATTACGATTCTGATATTGCCTACCGACGAGTTTGTTAGATTTTTTTAGAGTTTTACTTTGGAAACAGACGCACAATTCATGCTAACGAGTATTGATTTAGAGCGATACACGGCCGATCCTATACATAATGAAATATTGGGGACTGCAATGCGGGTCTATTGTGAATAATTAATAGGTCACTAGTACCTGATAATAACGCAACAAATCAAATCTTTTTTCGAACATATCCGCGTTTTGCGTATACGTAAAACCAATGGTAAACTACATTGATGTTCTAACCTTATTCAATAAACGGAATAATGGATGATAATTACATAACACGTCTGCGCAAGTGACATAGCCACGCCCATTTTTTTCTAAAGCAAAAAATCCCACAAAATCCACCCATGTTATAGATTTATTATGGACCTCAAAGGACATTGGCATACATTTAATTTTTTTGTATAGTTTTGTGTATTTTCATGTAATAGGATGTACAAGACTTCATTATACCTAAAGAAGCTATCAGTTTGACTTCATTCTTTGTTACTTTAATTTTTACTTCCTATGTTTGATGCCCTTAGGAACTACTGATTAATATTGTATAAAGTATGGAAACATTGTTTTTTTTTTAAGAATAATATAGTATTATAAAATATGCACAATGATAAAGAAAAAATGGGGTTAGAGCAGAGTAATGAGTTTACAAAGTTATATATCTAGATGTTTCTAGAATAATAAAAAAGAAATGTTGAGTTTTATATGCTTTGTATAAAATAGATGTATGTTTAAAAAATAATTGTAGACATGTGGCCAATCTGAAAAAAATGTATTTTTTTCCACATTTTAATGTTGTTTTTCTGATAATTTTCAAATGAAAACGAAGTACGTCTTTGAAAAGTTTTATGTATTCATGAGATATTTGGTAGAAATTTTGATACATAGCTGATATGCAAAAAAAATGTGATTTTTTTAAATTGGTGCATCAAAAGCAAATGAAATGATGATCATAAAGCATCTTCAATTCAGCTAAGCAATTGTGCTGACACAATATTAATACAAAAGCATTTTTTGTTAAAAATGTATTGGAACATTTCTATTATTGCTTTTTTTACATTGAAATTTAAAATTTAGTGGAATGTCATTTCTATATCATAACAGAAGTTCATCTATATTTGATTAATTTATAATACAAATTGTAAAGAAAAGAATTATTTTTTTTACATAGTAATGACATCCAATAAATGAAATGAACTAAAAAAAAATTGTGCAAACTCATTGCATCTGCCAACCCCGTACCTATTATACCTGGAGTTATCATCATCATCCTTCCCCTCAGGCTTGGCTTCCACTGCCTCAGCTGGTTCTGGAGCTACCTCTGCAGCCTCTGTGGGCGGGGCTTCATTTTTTCTTAAACCAGGAATGGGTATCCCAGATCCCAGCCAGCCAGTCATCTGTGACTTGACATTGGTGATCAAGTCCAACTTGCTGCCTCCCTTGGTAGGACTGTAATGATAAAAAATGTTAGGAAATATCATCAGAAAGGAAAGAATTTGTTACATAATTTCAGATATTTTTATGCAACATGGTAGAATGGTTAAGTATTTTTTTGGGAAATTATACAATTGACCTAATTCTTTTGGAAGTACATTGTAAATTATGCAACAAAGAAAATGGCACAATCTATGACTTTTTAAGAGAACAATTAACAGCTGTTGGTTTGTAATACTACTTTATAATATATATTTGTGGATCTATAGTATTAAAGATTAGTAATCTCAATTTTTAGATTTCATAAAAATATATAAAACTAAATAGAAACAAAAAAGATGGGTAAACAATGATATTGAGTGCCTTTGTTTTTCGCCTTCCGCCTGCTCTCCAGTGGCGTCCTTGGTTGGGGTGGGCACCTCTTCATCTTGGGGCTCGCCCTTGGCCGCTCCCATCCACGACGAAACCTGATTTGTGAGCCCTGAAAACATTTTCACTGGCACTAGCTAGTCAACTACACGGACACAAGCACTCTAGTCTTACTACGCCGCGACACAAACAGACATGACACGCGCGAGACGTCTGGTAGGCGGCTGTGGGAAGCGTAGTCAGCTGAAAAACTAAATGGAACACCGCAATCGACCAGGAGACACGGACCAAGTCTTCATTGCGCATGAGAACTTGCGCAGATACGGGTTTTTGCGAGTTGCAATAACATTAAACTTAGACGTCAAGTTTTTGCAAATCAATAAATAATGTCATGTCAGAAAATGTCAGAAGTTGATATGTCAAATTTGTCGATTTACTTTTTAAAGAAAGAAAAATAAATTCAAGAAAAAATTAAATATTGTTATTTAATTTGATCTGTGGAAGGTATTGGGGAAGGCCTATGTCCAACAGTGGGCAGATAAAAGCCGATGATGATTATTATTTAATTTGAATGAAAATGTAATCTTTCTTTGTATTGTTGTTTTGTAAAAACTGTACACTATCTTCCAACGATTAACTGTGTTGATAGAGTCAATTGAGTACGTCCAATTTTTCAGTATCCATATCAATGAATTAAAAAATCTAGTTGACCGAATGAATAATTGATTGACAGCTGAATGAAATTGTGACGTTTCGAACTTGGATATTTGTATTCATAGATTTTTTGTTTCGTTTAATGTAATTTAATAACTAATTCAACATTAATTACAACAAATGTAGTAAACAGCTATTTTATTTATATTACTGTGCAAACGACAGTGATTTCTTCAAGAAAACACAAAATTATCAAGATGACGGAGACGCGTCGCTTGCAGCTTCATCTTGGCAAATGTATCGAAGATTTAGACAAATTACACAATGTTCCGGATTTAAAATCGAAAAGAGCTCATTTGTAAGTAAATAATAAAGTAGAAATTACAGTTTACTTGTACTACAAATCAATACAAGATAACAATTATTACAGGTTATGTAAAACTGCTCAGAAATTGTTTGAGAAAGCTGAACAGGAGCGCGATAGAGGCGATGAGGAAAACTCTTACGTTTACTACATGAAATATCTCCGCGTTGTGGCGTTCCTCAGCAAGGACAAGGAGTACATTAAAGATAAGACTTACTACAACAACATGCTGGGAACAAAAAATCCCAATAAAGCTATTGATGCAGCTGAAATGTTAAAGAACAGCCTTATTGATAGGTATGTATAACTATATTGGTATAACTCAATCTCTATTGATTATATTGCTATATTTTTTTTAATTCGTTATTATATCTATATCTCTTGTATGAAAATGAAATAAAATGTGATAATGCCGGTATCCCAAATATATATATTTTTAATAATATGAAACTAGTTTTAAAATCTAATTTTTAATGTTATAATACATGATAGGTAACCATTCCTATATAAGAACTTTGAAATAAATAAAATTCTCTCGGATTTAAGATTTGTACCAACTAACATAATTAAAAAGTAAGCCATGAATGCAGAATTAGTTTGAATATTTGCTTGGCTTAAACTAAACTAAACAGTAATGTTTTATAATTGAAAGTAATCAATGTAAATGTTATACCTTTTTAAAACTCCTAGCCTTAAGTTCTTTGTATTGTAAGCAAGAGAAGACATAAAAATGTATCTCAATTCTTCATAAGTTATACTACAAAGTTCTACCAACTTTACTCGGTAAATAGATAAAAATAACCACTGAAGAAATACTGATAGAAATCTTAAGCACTTCGCTTTAAAAACAATACTTACAATCTGACAGAAGTCAAATTTTAATGCAATTTGGAGTTTCATTACCTTATAATTTAAGGTGCTATTTCATACATATTTAAGTGTTAAATAGCATAAAAGAAACACTAACTGTATTCAGTTGAGTATAAGATGATTGCAAAGGCCTTATGTATGGATGTACAAATTAGTTTTAATTTCCAGATATGCAAAGGAACAGAAAGCAAAACGCTTGCATGATATAAAAGAGAATGAGCTTGTTAAGCAGATAATTGACGAGAACAGGAAGAAAGCAATTGAAGCTATCCCGGTTCATGAGCAACCACAACCTATAGGAGTACCAGGTGTCTAATTTTTTTTATTAAGCCAGCTTTAATTAAATCTCTGATAAGATAACTAAATTTTAAGTGAAATTTCTAAGTTTTATAGGAAGTGTTAAGAATGAATGTGGATGGCTACAAAGGAAGGGGAAGACCGAAAAAAGTATGGATGGATTGTGTGAAAGAGGATATGCTTAAGAAGGGAGTGGATTCAGATATGACGGCTGATAGAAATGTATGGAAGACTAGCACATACTGTGCCGACCCTCCGTAAGGGATAAGGGCAAGTTGATGATAGAAATTAATTCTTTTAGGTCCAGACGAAGTTACAATTAAAAGCGAACAGTTGTATTCAATCCTCAAGAGTGGGAAACTGAAAGTGATGATCCTTGATGCTCGTCCGGGGAAAGACTATTTGGAATCTCACATCAACTACCCTGCCTGTATCAGTATACCTGAGGAATGTATATCACCAGGGTAGGATATATTTAACATAATTGCATTTGTTCAATACATTTGTTTAAGTCAATAGATAGGTATGTCAAGTCTTATATTGCAGGAAATATTTTATCTTATTCATTATCATAAAAATGACTTGCATTTATTATATGAAATGTTTTCTTGTTGCTTGTTTTTATAATTTGTTTATCTCTGGACAAGACCAATCTGTCACTTCTGTGCATGTTACTAATATTATAAATGTGTTTAGATGGATGGATGTTACTATGTATTACCATAAGAACTTAACAGATATG
>LD688949.1:383774-401901 GCA_003118335.3 Papilio memnon
AATTATTTCGTTACTTTTTAGTGTGTTTTTTTTTCGAGAATGTTTTGTTTTTAATGTATTTTGTTTTTTTTACTATTTTTTTAATTCCACGCAGCCGAAGTCGCGAGCAATAGCTAGTATATTATAAAGAGGATAGATTTTTATTTGTATTTAAATAACTCAAGAACAACTGAGCCGATTTCAAAAAGTATTTCACCATTAAAAGGCTACATTATCACTGAGTAACATAGGCTATATTTTACTTCAACTGGAAAGGGTATGGATATGGCAGAAAATATATGAGACGCTATTTACCACCGAGGCGAAACTGGGGCGGATCGCTAGTATCACAAAGTTTATATCTACCAAAGTTAACTTACGTAAGAGCTATTTACTAAATGAAATATACGTGTTTTCAAGAAATATGTCTAATTAATTACGGTATAAGTCAATACCAACATTCAAAAAATTCAATTCATTTCGCAACAATAGCCATTGTGATTTGACGTCATTCAACGTCAATCAATCAGGAAACCAATGTTCTATGTACATAAAATACATGTTTCCAGAAATAAAACCTTTTAACATTATTACTGTTAACTTGGTTGTGTTTTATCACGCCTTAACACTTAACATTGAAGTAAACATAGCTATAGATTATTCAAGACTAGCGAACCGCCCCGACTTCGCTCGGTCCAATGCTGATACGAAAATGTGTTTACATCACATTAGGAACCTTTAAAACTATCAGTTCCTCTTGAATCACTCTATCTATTAAAAACTGCATGAAAAAATTGCGTAATAGATCTTAGCTTACAAAGGGACAGACAGACAGACAGCGGGAAGCGACTTTGTTTTATAATTTATAGTGATGCTTGTCACAGATCATGTTTATCTTCATCTAAACGTTAATGGGAGTCATTCAAAACTATCAGATTGAAACGCGAATAGTTCGCGAGGCGGGTAACACCCTACAACCCGAGCGAGGGTTGTTTGTGAACGGTACCAGGCGCGGTAATTACCAACACTGATAGCTATCGTTTGTAAGGCTAGCAAAGCCATTTGTTAATTTATCGCCATTATCACACCAATGGAAAGGTTTTACAAGTACTTGTCACTTTTATTGTTTACTTAGAACGGTTTACAAAAGTGGAGGGAGAGGAAACGAGCAATAGGTCGTCGTGCCAATACAAGACGAACTGAAGTTATGTTTTTAATCATAATATCAAATCATTATTAATTTACAAGTGACTGTAATCACTACATATGATAATTTGATGTTTACAAATTATTGTAAAAAGCAAAATTTATTTGATTTTATTAAAATGTATAGAACTTACAATTTTACAAAACAATTTATTAAACCGAGCTTGGAACCAAGCTTGGATTTTAATCTTCGAGGAAATATCAAGGACATCATACAATAAATAACAACGCTCGTTTGAGAATAACGTAATAGAAAAAAGCAAAACTAATAGTTTGCTTGATAAATCGTTCGTCAGTGCTGTACCAGTCACTCAAATTGAGTCGCAATTTAGACATGAGTTAGGTTTTATTTTAGGTCTATTAACTAGGTTGTGGTTAGGTCTTGTTTAATAATAGAATTGTAAACGATATTGAGCGTTTAAAATATTGCAAACATTTGACATGAAACTAAAAGATTGGGTTTGGATTGTTTTTATTTGTTTCGTTATTAATGTTTTGAATGTAATCACGGATTCTAACTAATAATTAAATTATAAATTAATCTACTTACATATTGGATAACTTTCCTTTTCATTAGGACTAATTAGTGGTAATTAAATGTTACTTAGTAATAATGTAGCTTTCTAGCGGTGAAATAATTTTTCAAATCGATTTATGACTTTCTGAGTAGTTTAGTAATTTCTGTAGTTTATACAAGGAAAACAAAAAAATCAAAATCATTCCTTCATTAAACTGTTAAATTATTTTTTAAAAATTAACTGGTTTAACTTCGACTAAATTATTCGATTCTTCGATTATGAAATGTACAAAAGTAATTTTGAAAGTAATTGAAACTTTACCAACACGAAACTCGAGTCTTGGGTTAGTTCCAAAAAACATTGATTAATTGCACTTTTGAAAGGTTAAAGTTGGCCAAGTAACCGATTTTAAGTTGCGGTATGCACAGGGCCGGAGAAACTTAGGCCTGCTAAACACGCGAGCCTAATTTCAATTCTGTCAGTATTGGAAAAAGAAAATTAAGTTTTACCATTTACATTGGAAATGTCTATTTCATTCAATTTCTTGTAAATTAAAATATATGATGACATAACAAAAACTGTTTGTATATACTGTTTGATACTATTATGTATGAACAGAGAAAAATAGTGGTCATATTTTCCTTCTACGAAAAACCCAATAAAAAAATCAGCGTCAGTTATTAATCACTCACTAGCGACCCGCCCCGGCTTCATACGGGTCCATTGCTGATACGAAAGTGTGTTTATTTACATCACATTAAAACCTCTACAATTATCAGTATTTCTCTACTATATTATACATTAGCTGTTGCTCGCGACTACGCCCGTGTAAAATTTAAAAAAATGTAGCCTATGTTACACAGACAGCGAGAAGCGACTTTATTTTATACTATGTAGTGAAGAGATAGATAAAGCAATTAGCTAAAAAGTCGAATGTGTAAAATCTAGAAATAATATAAAAGCTAGTTTGACTATAAACATATCAAGGGAATGATTTCAGGCAATTTTCAGGTAAAAGCTTTAGTGATTTAAACGAGCCTTGCGATTTTTTCAACAGTTTCGAATGCTTTCAACGGCATGCATACTTATTCGTTCAAAGTTATTTAGGCTTTAACCTAAGTCATATTTTACTTTAATGGTTATATTTTTGTAGTAAAAGTTGCGGATTCTTTTCTTTCCATTATTTGATATTTATCTAATGAAAATTGCGTATTCAAAACTGACAATACGAGATTACGAAAAAACAAATCTTAACAAATGCGAAAGTTTATATGTTTTGATGGACGTTTTTAGAAGGTAACTCTTAAACGCCTGTACGGATCTCCAATAAATTTACGCTACTAAGATTTTTCCATACCGCGAGAAC
The DNA here is from genome assembly GCA_003118335.3 of Papilio memnon. Taxonomy (NCBI): domain Eukaryota; kingdom Metazoa; phylum Arthropoda; class Insecta; order Lepidoptera; family Papilionidae; genus Papilio; species Papilio memnon. The sequence goes on from LD688949.1 coordinate 386,844, forward strand.
GGAGTCACGGGTAAAAGTCAGTATATTTATAAACGCAGGTAACTAAGGGTTTCCGCCTATATCGGTAATCATAAGAGGAAGTTAAATCGATTGATAGGCAAGCCACTTGAGCGTGCACTTGCGTCAACAGTTAATTGGAGCACGGTTACTATCAATTATAAATATAACCAGGTACAGCAGCAAGCAAAAACAAACAACAAACGAGATTTTTACAATTCCTAAACATATATTACTGAAACGAATAAATCGGCTTAATTCACGTAGTTAATTTGTCTTTACAATGTCTTACGAAAGTTTAAACGATTATAATATATTCCTAAACATTAACCCCTCCCCTAGCACAAACTCCTAATTCGTCGGTGCAAAATATAGTCAACTAGCTATTGCTCACGACTTTGCCCGCGTGAAATTAAATAATTATAAAAAAACCTATGTTACCTTTCTAATGGTGAAAGAATTTTTAAAATCGGCCCAGTAGTTTTTACGTGAATCAAATAGATACAAAAATACAAATTTTTCTAATATTAGTATAGATTAATAAAAAGTCAAGTTTACTCTGGGCTATAAATGTTTTCTATGTGAATGTTTCGTGTATGCGAACTCATAGGAGATTTAAAGTCGTTGCACAACATTTGATAATAATTTCCTTACTTGAATGGAACACTAAACAGGTTATTTAAAATAATCATCTGACATTAATATCGTTTCCTTGTAGACAACAAACGGCAGACAAACCTAGAATCTGTACAGAACAGTAGATGATTTTATATACGAGCATCCATTTTTACATACGCAATTGTATTATATTTGTCAAATATGTTAGTAATTGACGACATTAAATAAAATCACGAAATTTCTGCCTTCAGAACATTAAAACTGGAAAATATTTACATATAAAACTCTCTTATCTGTCAGGAAAAATTATTTTTTACTTATGTAAGTAAGTATAGCGAGACAAACTTAGCTGGCCTGATGCGAGAGGCGCTGTTATGGCGATTAGTTGTTGGAAAAAAAAAATGTTGTAGACATTACAATAGGATCTTATTTTACTTTGTATTATTGACTTGTAAGGACTGTATCTTACCTCGCTGCCATCTTGCTGCGCGTTGCACTTGCTGATGTTGAGAGTGCCGGAGATGAAGTCGTTCTGCACATCCACTACCAGGAAGGCACTCACTGGACGCACGATCTGGGGAACAGTCACTTTTAAACATTGGTAGACTTAGATCAAAAAGAGTCAATTGCGAAGTACTTTAACGTTATGTCTGAGTGTGGTAGCGGGATCGAAACTAACAATCCCAAGGTAGTCCGCACTATAAAGTCCGTTGCAGACGTTAATTCTGGCAGTTTGAACTGAACAGTTCCCCTCTTTAGTTGAAATTCTCAGCGTCCGTAGCCGTCTTAAGAATACTGGCGCTTCTTTTCATTATACAATCTAATAAAACTTACAACTTTAATCCAATGATTCCAGCAAAAGGTGAATTCCTCCTTATCTATGAAGCCATCATCATTCTTGTCGAAGATCTGGAAGACGTGGTGCGCCCTGTCCTCGGGAAGGGGGTATATGTGCCCCTTATCGTTACGGAACAACGCTTTGCAGATCAGACGGAACTCATCGAAGTTCAGCTGCCCATCGCTAGAGTAAAACAAAGATTTATCGGTCATCATATAGCCTATTACTGGCTGTTGCTCGCGACTTCCTCCACATTAAATTTAAAAATGTATAGCTTAATCATGTTTATCCGATTGTAGTAATATTGCTTATGTGGAAAAAATAAAGACAATAAAAAAAAAATTAAAAATGGAGAAAAAAATGTTGAAAGATGATGCAGTAGATTTTGAGTTATTTCAATACATACAAAAAATACAAATCTTTCCTCTTTATAATATTAGTATAGAAAACAAGTATAGCTCGTACAAAGCCCACTAAGGACATCTGACAGTTTTAACTTCGACTCGGTTAAAACTGTGTGAAGTGGGCGTGTGTAGCGGGATCTACGGGTTTGTAAAAGATTTTACTAGAAATATTCTAAGTTTGAACAAAACTTGATTTCGATCGGAACAAAGTCTTGGCGGTGATTCAATGTTTTTGCACACACGTCAACTCTTTATCGTACGTAGATATTATAGCCATTACTATGACCGTGCGGCGTTAATTTTAGTCCAATCATGGTTATTGCAACATGATTAGGCGTGCGTAATGTGATATTGAAAAATAATATTAGCGGTTGATTATACCAAACTCGGTAAAATTGATACCAGTACTGACATTAAGGTAGGACGAAGTAGGGCAACGAACTTTGACCGCCTCTTTATTCCTAATTTCGTATGGGTTTGTAAAAATTGTGGGAAATCCCGCCCTGGGCGTTGTTAATGCTAGAACCGGCTCTTACTGTAATTTAGGTGAAACACAAACTCGTGTGAACTAGTTTATTTGTCAATATTTAAACCAACTGTTGGCGACAACGTGTATGCAGAATTAAAAAAAACTTATGCGTTCTTCCAGACTATGTTCTACATCTATGCCAAATTTCGCTCATATCCATGCAGCTATTCTAGAGTTACGTGACAACATCCATCCATCCAAACATTCATAATATTAGTGGGATAAATCAAGTAGTTTTAAGTAATGTAAAAAAGTAAAATAGATAAAAATATTACGAAAAATAAACATTGACCAAAACTACTAGAATTTAAATTATACACAAAGTCAACTAAACAGTATCTCACAGTATTTTTTGTACAGTAAATGTTTTACTGGCTGTTTTTAATTGATGTGAGCTAAATCATGAGGTTTAAGCACATTGTATTTATAGTACATATATCTTTAGTGTGGTTTATTCTATACGAAGGGCACCGTCACAGCTGAACACACACTGTTAAAAGGTACTGCACCTACACTTGAAATTAAACCAGTCAGTTCTAGAACATCTTTAGTTCTTGATGAGAATTATTATTCCTAATTTATAACTATCTTTTGTATATAAAGTGATTTTTTACACTATTCTAACAGAAGAGATATTTAATTAGGAGAAAATTGTATCATTATTGCTTTATTTTGGTACATGTTTTCAAGCATTTTTAGATAGCTTATTCATGATAGCTGCAATAATAAATTTTAGTTTGAATGTTATGGGAAATTTCTTAGGTATAATAGGTGCTGTAAAAATGTTAAAATCGAGGATAATTTTATTTGACTTTGATGTAAATCCTCATAAGTTAATAAAAAAATCAGATTTGATAACATAGTCTCAACTAGGATTAAATATTATTGTTGTTAAAAGTTTATTTAGAAATTAGAATATTATTATCTTCATAGAAAAATAAATTTACAATGAAGCTTTTTAAAAACTGTCGTAAGTTTTTAAAAGCTAGCTAGGAAATTGCAATTTCCTTTATTTTAAGAATTCCTACAAGACCCAGCTGTTTATTAACTTAGTAAATAAACCAGATATTATCATGAATTCGCAATTAAGTACATGAAATGTAGTCTTACTCTTGAGTCTTAAGCTTTTTTTCTTTAGGAAGAGCTTACTTTACAGATTAATTAATTAACAAGTTACTTATAAATGTACAAAACTGTACAAAAATCGTCAAAATGCTGAAACATTAAAATGAGTAATGATTGCTAGTGGGAGCGATGTTTGAATGTGTTTACATGGTACCGATTCATTTACGAGATGACATAAGTGATGGTAACATACCCATCCTTGTCAAATGTTTCATAGCAAGCGTCCATATCGAGCAAGCAAACTTCGTCGACTGGGAAGCCGTTGTCAACGTCCGACATCGTAGGTTTGATCGAAATGAGCGACCCGCTTTCGCAGCGCTCGCTTATATGGCAAATCAACATTGTTGGGGTTGCACCACGATCCGCATAAACAAATAACAACGCTACTAAAATGCCGTATTACGACAACTTGCAGCACCGAAAGTCCGAAACTTAAATTACGAGGTTAAACCGACAGTGTTTTAATTCAGGTTTGCGGTTAATTTCACTAGAATAGCGAATTACCTAGTTCCGTGTTTTCAGTCTTCCTGTCTTGAAAAGTAACATAAACGTCAATGTCAGAATGAGTAGACAGCTTAAATGTCAATTATGCAAGAGTTGCACAAGAGTAATGAAAATGCGCTGAAAATAATGTTTGACGATTATTTGTTTTGACATGTTTGACTGTAATCAAATAAAAAATAGACGGTCATCAATGCAATGTAGCAAAAGACTCCAGTAAAATAGACATGGTCATTGGTCAGGGTTGAAGGTGCGGGATGAAAGATGCAGGACTAGATAGACAATAAGAGCAGCGTTTAGAGTTTGTTTTGAAGGTGACAAAAGGGAAAGTGTAAGTACATGAATATTTGAGCTTTTTAATAATTTGTTTCTTAATCAAGTTATTTCAATCTACAATATTAATTTTACTAGAAAGTTCGCACAGATAAAAATAAACTGTCTGACAGATGACATTTACTCTTTGGAATGTACCAATTTATGATTCCGCGTTTCGCGCGATCGGCGTCGTAAAAAAATATTTCTAGTAGCTGAAGTCGATGTATTTTTATTCGAAGTACCCTGTTTTTCCACACTTTATTTTTATTTGCATAGTTACTTATGTAAACAAGTGATTGCCAGTGTATCGGAGTGTATCTACCATACAAAATGTCCATAGAAAAAGTATATGGTTTAAGCGCAACAAACATAAGCCTGAACGATCGGTTCACAATGTTAGCTGCAATGGTTCCAGAACGTTTGATACGTTCGAGATATCCGCAGGCCAGAAGGAACAACGGCAATATTTTAAATCAAAACCTTAACTTTGACGATGAAGACCTCATAGAACAGATAGCTAGAAAGATACAACAAGCCAAAAGGGTACGTTTTAAATGTATTTTCATCTATATTTTACTTAAATTCTGTTGATTATCTTATTTTCCCACATTTTAACAGTTTACAAATGTAATAAGCTCGGGCTGTGGAATTAATCCACTAACATATACAAGTTTTATGTTTTTGTTTTAATAGATTTTGCTAAATACCTTCATACAAACACAGAGATGAGTCTTATTTACTACACTAAGTAGTTAATATTATGAACAACCTGTAATGTTTGCTTTATTTTTTTTTATAGCAAGCAATAAAACAGCGTCTCAGAATGAATATTCAGCATCAACAGTTTGCCAATGAGAACAACATGCCTGGTCTGAGGCGCGCAAACAGCTTCAGCAGCTTAAATGGAAAGCAAAATATAAAAAACAGAGTGTTCTGGCAAAACTCTAATTATAATTTAAGGTAACCTGTAATTTAAAAACCTGACAATAAATAAAAAATGTAGAGTTATGACACTCTAAAGGAAAAAATTACTCAATGACATATTCATTGAAATTAATCACATCCCTGACCTTATCCTGTACACAATAGGGTTGATGTATAAGGTTTATAAACCGCCAACCAATTGCCTATTCCATCAAATTTTGATTGCCAATCTTATTTGAGCAGAAAATTCCAATTAGATACTATTCTTGGTTTAACATTTTTTGGTAAAAAACAATTGTTCATCCATTTAGACATTTATAGCCTACAAATGTTAATTTTTTGTACTAAGATATTGTATTGTGCAATAGATGGACATCAGTCAATCAGCAGTTGATGTTACAGATCTCTCAATGACAATGATCTTTGTATCAGTTTCTATCTTTACATAAAAATGCCTTTTTTATTCATCTTTCAGTCGTTCTACATCATTCAACAATCTATTTCAAGGGAACATGTATGGGCATGCATTCCAACGTCGAGGCGGGAGAGTGGGTACACCCAGAAGTAGATTACGGTAAATAGTACTATTATAATATTTCTTTAAATATTTTGCAGTATTTAATGTATTATTTCTCAGTGGTGGTATGCAGTTGTTGCGCGGGGTGGGCCGTGCGGTCAACAAGCCGCACATACGCACTCAACGCAAACAGAACGGACGCAGAAGAACGCGTGGACGAGGCAGAGGTATACAGACTTCCTATATAAATAATATTTTTAACTCATATTAAATGGTTAGTTGTAACAAGAGATTGTATTGTGCAATAAATGGATGAATGAGTATATCCCAAAAGTCCCATTGTATGGATGGAGATTTATTTTTGCAATGTTTTATAATATTATTAAATGTCGCCTATGTGTTATAATGTATAATAGCTTGTTTTAAGAATTGGTTGAGTAGTTTTTGAGTTTCTTACATACAAAAATCCAAACTTTCCTCTTTATAATATTAGTACAGATAATTATGAGAACCTAAAACTTAAGTGTATTTATGTGTGAATGTATGAATGTAGAAGCTAGAGTAGAGAGTAGTTTGTCAAGATTGAGGCAATGGAGATTCATGTTATCTGCCTACTCCTCTGTTACTAGCTTGTTATGTTTACTTAGTAAAATATCACAATAGAATAGAAAAATCTAAAGCTGTTTTTTATTTATTTATAGGTGGTATTACAAGGAATCAAATAAATGTAAAGACAGTGCCAACGAAAGAGGAATTAGACGCCCAACTGGATCAATACATGGCCAATACAAAGTCAGCACTGGATAAAGAATTAGACACATATATGAAGAATGCGATGGAAATAGACTGTGACAGTGTTTAGTGAAATAAAAACATTCAAAAGTACATAGTTTCTACACCAAAGATTTAAACAGTGTGAAGTGTGTGAAAACTACCCTCAAGTGATTTATCTACCTACTAAAATTTAATATTAAAGTGGAATCTTGATATATTGTATGCAAAGAATTCAACTTAAGTTCAAAATGTGAAGTAATTGATGGAGTCCAAGTAAGACAGTATCTTTTACTAGCGTAGTACAGTCTGATTGTTTTATTTAGTTATTGACTATAAATTGCTTAATAACATTTTGTTTGTGTTACAAAGTTCAACAGAAAAGAATGGCATTTTCTATTTGATTAATGAGGATTTTGCCTTAACAATGTCCGAGTTAGTGATTCCTGTGTATATCATCTTTATACCTTGATGTGGATCTGTGAAGTTTATATGACATTAGTAAATAATACATATGTCCATAGATATAATACCTCTAGATGGAGCATTTCTAACATTTGACATTTAAAAGTAAGGCGATTTACGAAATATGTGACGCAAAATTATACTAGTGTAGATAAAAATTATGTTCTTTTGTTGCAATAAAAATTATTAAGTAGTGTTTTAATAATTACTAATTACATTATTAAACTTTACTTTAAACTAACAAATAAAATTAGACATAAGAAAAATAGGTTGTTTTTATTGTTTATGTGAATGACTATAGGGAAATTTACCACCAAAAAGCCTCCGAATGTTTTTCTAATATGCACACAAGCTCCATCTAGAGGTATAAATCTATGTTTATGCCACATAAAAATGGCAAATGCTATTATTTTGAAGCACAAAATGTTATACAATTTTGTGCTATTTCTTGTACCAAAAATGTATAAATAATTATTTAAAATAGTAAAATGGTACATATTATTAAAATACTAGGTTTTATTGATTTTGTTTGGTTTTCTTAATGTTGTGATAATTTTTGTGGGTGGTAGAAATTAGGTTGATTTCTGCTTTTAAATGATTAAGAATTTTGTATGAAGATCTTTTGTTCCTTTAATTAAATTACTTTGAAAATACTCAGTAAAAACTATTTTGGTATAAATTTTCCTTCTACTAACTCTTTTATACTTTGACAACATAATTTTTTAATTTTTTTTCTTTGACATACAAATTTACCAATGAGTGGCCATACTAAAATAAAATGAAAAAAATTAGTGGCAACCCTTATCATTCAAATGCATATTACCAGTACATAATATTAGTTTAGACACTGGCCCAATCTGCCGAGAGAGAGCCATAAACGAGAAATAGATAGAATATTAGTTTAAAACGGTGTTGTGACATTATTTTTGTAAATTTAATAATGACAATTTCACATAAGAGCAGTTTTAATTATATTTTTTCGCCTTAAGGTGTTTTGTATAAAAAATAAGATAAACAATTTGATTGTAAAGAACTGTTGTATGGAAAAATGACTATAAAAACATTGTAAATGATACTTAACTATATTAAATACTATTAGACATTAAAAATAAATATAAGAATAGAAATTGTTTAAAAGAGAACAAAAAAATGATTATTTTGTATGCAAACTGAAAAAAAATCGCAATAAATTGCATTTGTGTTGCTAAGGAAAAAAAAACATTTTGTTGACAATTTCTTTATTGTTACCTTAATCAATGTCTTCTATTCTCAGTAATTCTGTATTAATAAATTTTCGTTCGCATTGCAATAGATAAAATAACTCAAATACAAAAGTTATTTTGTTAAATATTTTTTCAGACATTTTTTGCTTACCTCTGTTTTTTTTTGTAAATAATTTGTAAAAAATGTTGTTATTCAATATTACATTTCTGTGAGTATTGCTACTGTTTTTCATTTAAATCCCAAACATTAATATTGAACGAATTTTCTTGTCCAATGTCTAATTTAACCTATCACAAAACCATTAAAAAAAACTTAATCTATGGTAGTAGAACAATTGCTTATTATTTCGTAGTTTTCAAAACTCACTACCTAAATAGTTATTTTTTATAGGCGTAGTCTCGTTGCGAGGATTAAGGCAATATTTCTGTAAGTAGATCACCGCGAAGTGTGATGACTGTACGGTTAGAGTGATTTAAATCTTATCGAATATTTCTGGAAAAACACATCTTTGACTAAACTATCGCAAAGCTGTTTAGTCGCGCTTTAATTCCTATAATCTTATATGAAGCGCAGACTACTCGATTGTTAGTTGTGCAACTACACAGTTGAATTTGCTGCGAAACAATCGACAATCGCACAACTGTTGTGCGATTGTTTAGTCAATGATGCGCCCGCTCTTAGTATGAATGACTTGTTCGACCCTGTCACATGCTATTGATAGATTTGATTAGCGTTTAGCGGAGAAAGTGCGAGTTGGCGCGAGTCGATCACCGTTATGTTTGTTCGTGGCCGTAACAACGTCTAACGGCGTGGCGTTACCTGTTACCTGCGTAATTCATGCGTCTTGACAGTTTGCGTGTAACTCCATAACGCGTGCAAAATTAGTTACATCCCTTATTTTAAACTAGCTTTCTCCCGCGAATCCGTGCGCGTGGAATTAAAATAAACAAAAGTGAGTAGCCTATGTTCTTCCAGACTATCCTCTACATCCATACCAAATTTCATCGAAATCTGTTCAGCTGTTTAGGGTACAAACTCTAACAAACATCCATCCATCTAAACTTTCGCATTTATAATATTAGTATGATTAGTATGATTAGACAATGGAGTCTTAGTTGCGACAGCTGCGATTGCGATTACGATTTTAACATTTTCCTAATTTGAAAAATAATTCTACGCCTTATAAATTTTACATTACTACGATTCTCTTCGTTCAATTATTAGCTACTTTTTTAAACTTCCGCGCTGACGGAGTCACGGGCGACTGTTTGTATAAATAATGACTTATACCATCTGAAGCGTATTCCATTTCCAAATGCACCGTTAAGTTATCAACAGACCCGCAGGAGGTCTGAGATGTGGCCGTTAATTACGCACAACAAATGACCCGAACTTCCTTTATACATTTACAGTACGCATAATAACTTCTGCTATTTATTGCCTTATTGTGAAGGTTATTTTTTTCTGCCGTATATGTTACATTGAGATCTAAAGCCTATTACAAGGGAGGGGGAGTGCCCCTTCCCCCCTGGAATTGAAATGAACAATAGTTATAATATAATATTATATAAAAACTACTTATAATGCCATCGGCTTGACTCCTATGGCCTATCATCTTAACAAAACTTGATCATTGACAAATTTCATATATTAATATGAAGTTAATTAATATTTTGCCTTAGCTGCTATTTAGGAATCGCTATTCTCAAGATACTTTAATAACTTTTCTATTCGTCTGATTTTTTTTTAAACCGTTGTTACTAATAGGATTATTAATTTCTGAGCTCAATATCGACCACATATCAACAGAGGTTCTATCACGAATATGTGCGTGACATTTGCGATAAAGTATTCCTAACGTATTCTATAATATTTGTATGAGAACTATTAGTGTACTTTACGGCCGGTAGGGGCGCTGCACAAATCTAATACAATTTTTCTTGTTGGAAGTTACGTTCTCACGAATTCGTAATAAGCCCTCAGTTCACAGTAAACCTGCGTAGTTTTTTTCTAAATAACTGTCAATTTTGAAATTTACATATATAAAACTTTAAAATCTTAATCGATTCTAGCTTTTGTAGATTTTATTATATTTACATAACTAGTACGACCTTGGGTCAGTGACGTTTGACAGGTATGCAGTTTCAAATCCGGGAACATTTCGCCTTTAATGAGTATCCTGTAGTTTTTCTTTCGTATGTTTATTTAGTGATTTACGAGTATATTTTTCAGTGACATATATATCTGTAGCATATCTTAAAGTTGTTTACTAACTTACTATTCTAGAATTAGTAACATAGCTGTAATTGTCCCTTGGTGAACTTAATTTAAACCTTTACCCTAGTTATGTAGGTAACACTGAATTAGAAGGTTGTTTGGTTGCGTTGCTTTAATCGGGTCTAAAGATACATAAGGTAAAGATCACAGGATTTATTGTTGCTTTTCACGGCATTAAAGAAAACGTAAGTCCCCAGTTAGATAGTCTTTATTCAGTGGACTATGATGTTAAGCGACTTATCAACGATAGCGTAGTACGTGAAGCATTCAAGACGTGTTTGATGGTGACCGTCAAGTACTCGCCGCCTCGCTACGTCGTCCTACCTGTTTGCCGTTAAACAGTGATAATTCCCTCAAAGATTACACGTGAATACAGAAGCGATATTAATCAATAATCCACGTATGTAAATGTTTTGACTGTTAGACATGTTTTTATACTGACTTTAATAATAGTAGAGCGACAACAGTTAGTAACTGTTATGAATGTTTAACTTGAGTGGATAACCCCGAGGTTAGTGCACTACCAATACCTTTTGTCTCCTCGGATTTCCCTCTATAAAATGTACCTAGTTAATGTAAATATGTTCAGAAATGTAATACGAATTCCGATTTTAAACTACTGCTGGTAGTGCACATTTTTAGTGATATTTACTACTGAATGAAGGTCTATCTATAAGAAGGCTACTGATAGTTTGAATGGCTACATGGGCTCTGAGAGGTGTATAGACTGTAGGCTGTAAAATGAATGTATCGTGTGAAAGCCGCCGAGCGTTGGTATATGTGATGTTGCGGCCGCCTTTCTTTCTTTCACCGGGGCTCGTCAGTCTCGATCAGGCGACGCGGCGACCGGTCGCCACGCCATGCGCGCTGCGGCAGCTCTTTGACAGTGACAGGTGACAGTGACAGTCATGACGCGCGTCAGTGCTGCCCTCCTGCTCCTGGGGATACTGACCCCGGCGAGCGCGCAGAATGGGATCAGTTCCTTCATATCAGGTCAGTTCGCCAGAAACTTTCTCTCGCCCGAGATGCCTACGGTTTTGGGTCAAATTTTCACCCACTTGCATGCGTTAGCGGCCGTAACAGTCTTGTGGATTTTAGGTTGCACGTTGTATGAATTGAAAATCGAGTTTGCGTATTTGGTGTTCTTGTTACAACGCCGGAGACGTTTCCGCTCTGTATTCCGCAATGCGAATACTTTGGTCGACATACCAAAGCTGTCATAGGAAGTGCCTAAATTAAGTTCCAATTGGATACTTAAAAAATCTTATTTATTTGGTTCATATGTGTAAAGAAAAAAATAATGTGAACAAATTGTGTATTTGGCAAGAATGTAGATTAGATTTGTCATAGATACCGTAATAGTTATTTCTTAAAGTTTTATGAGATTTCTCTTTGAAATAACTTCCGTTACAACGCTCCACATTGGCGCGTCGTGTCGGCGTGTGTTGTGCGAACGTGTATCACTGACTCCCGTTTAAGTCTTTTATTTGAAAAATTATCTATTGATTTGTAAAACATACTATAAGTCCTAATGGATCTAGGAATGCTAATATCTCAATAATATATTACTTAGTAGTTAAAATATGCAGTAACTTTGATGAAAAGGTTTAAAGCAAGTAAGTATCCTACTTAATACAAATTTGGATAAAGTTTCTAATAAGAATCTTAATAGAAATGAATGTACTGATCTCGATTGATTTTATATCATGGTTAATTTCTATCTATAATCGACGATCGTTTTAATGATATATATAAAATCATTGAATGTTAATAAAATTAAACAAATAATAAAAGTCTAGATACATTTAAAGATACGACTCTAGGTAATAAACATTAATTTACTATTAAATGAAGTTGTACAATCTTAATATGATAGACTAGCTGTTGCTCGCGACTTCGCCAGCGTGAAATTAAAAAATATAATCTGTGTTACTCACAGATAAATTACCTTGCTAGGGATGAAAGAATTTTTTAAATCGACCCAGTAGTTTTTGAGTTATTGCACTACATACAAAAATACAAATCTTTCCTCTTTATAATATTAGTATAGATAACATGGATAATTGGCAAGTCGAAGTTGTTATCAATTAACTTTGCTAATCTTTCGAATGTCATAATACTTTGTTTTATTTATGATGTTTTGATTTCATGAATCGATAGTATTTGTTTTTTGTAAACAAACATTTTTGAACTTTATGATACAATTAGCTTTCACGACTCCGTCCGCATGGAATTTAAAAAAATATCAAATGTTAATAGCCTCTGTGTTGTTCCTGACTATCCTCTACACCTATACCAAATTTAATCGAAATCTGTTGAGCCGTTCAGGCTACACACACTAACAAACATCCATCTAAACTTTTGCATTTATAATATTCGTTTGATTTTTATCTCTATAACTTCTACATCCAATTATTTATTATAACAGCCCCATACCTCGTTTCTTCTCTAAATATCGAAAAACAAATCACTTAATTTTATCAAATTATCCGTAGAAAATTTTCATCGAGTACAATTGCATATCACTCCGTAGTTCCTTTGTCGAGCTGATGCAATAACCTGCCGCAAGATCCAATTTCGTCTGTACTTAGAGGCCAAGAGTAACTTAATATTTCAAAAACCTCTGCTTACTTTTTAATATTGAAAGACCTAATAGAAATTTAAGTTGCAGCTTTTGCTACATTAAAATAGTTTGCAGACGAATTAAGTTTTTGTCACTTAGTTAAGTAACTAAGTTACATTCCAATACGTAAGTATGCAAATGACAGAGAAAACTAAAAAGAGTTTACTTTCTTTTCTATTATCATACAACCAAATTGTATTTACATAGCTATTGATATTTGAATATTCAATTTAAATCGAATGTTTAAATCGATTTAGTTTAAATCGATTAATCGCTTCGTAACGATTGCGTGGAATCGATTGTCGGCGGGCAAGTAGGAAAGTGTTTTGTCGCAAATTCGCTGACGTCTCCCCTCCCCTGGCGGCGTCTTCCCCGCGTCCTCCGTCCCCCGCCGGCCGATACTTTCTCCGCACTCGGACTTTCTGCGCAATGTTTCGACACTACTATTTCGTAAAAGATTTTAAGCGTGTAGTGAACGATGACGCGATTAAAACAAGTACACAAAAATAATATCTCTATTACATTAATAGCTATTATTTAGTTATATACGTGTTTTAATACTTTGACCATTGGATTTTATGGATGTCTACGTTATAAGTACCTCATTATTTACTGGTACTGGATTTGTTAAAAGTCTACACAAGGCGTTAGTCACGAATTAAAAAGGTTGACGTATGTTTGAATTAAAATGTATTTGAAACACTATCTTAGATGATGGTTACACCATGTTTTAATAGCATTATTACAGACTAGCTGTTGCTCGCGTCTTCACCTGGATGAAATAAAAAATGTAGCCTATGTTACTCACAGATAAATTACCTTTCTGACGGCGAAAGAACTAAAATCGGCCAAGTACTTTTTGAGTTATTTCAATACATACAAATCTTTCCTCTTTATAATATTAGTATAGATATGTAACAAAACGTAACTGTTAGAATAATAATTTATTTAAATTCAATAATAACTGCACCATTATTTGCTTCATTACCGTTGAGACGGAATGTGTAGTAAAGGTTAAAAAATGGTTAAATACAATAGACAATTGACATAAAACGAGTATATAATTAATTAATTTATTATATTATATATTGTTCTGTATGAATCTATATCCTAATTCCTACTGTTAGTATTATAAATATGGAATTTTGACTGGATGTTCACACGTAACTGTACAACTGCTGATTAATTAAATTAGAAAATCAGATATCCTGGAATAACGCATAAACTACTAAGTTTTATAATAACATGCGGAAGTCACGGGCTAAAGCTAGGTTTTAATAAATTTAATAAAGAAAATATCGACAGTAGAACGCGAGTTATAGTCGATCTGTCTCCGGTCAATGACCTCGATTTGTTTTTTATTTATTGTACAGATTAGAGCAATGTTGTTAGGTGAGCGTCCAGTGAATAAACACGGACATAAATAATAAAAAAAGCCAGTGCATTCATAGTTTAAATAATCTCTAAAGTCTATGAAAGAAAGAACAAAACATATTTTACAGTAGGTCAAATGGCACTGTTATGTTATGTTGATTTCCCGCGATATTATAATAGAAGCAATGTGATAAACTATAATTAACTAAAGTTAAAAATACAGTAAGTAAATAACGGTACATTAGAGTTTTAACATGTAGTTCCAGTCAAGATATATCTCGATTTCCCACCAAAATCTATTCACAAGCGCTTTCTTAACAATAGACAAATGAGTGGCTGTATTTAGGTTATCTGTGGATGTTAATGGCCGCTCTACTCATTGTCTATTGACATTCTTGAATCTGTAACCTCTATGAGACGCTACTATAGTATTTTAAATGTAAAAATGTTTAAGTACTTTGTAAAAAGAAATGCGTTACTTTTGCCGTTCTATAAAAACATTTCATTAACTTAGAAAAGTTCCGTTGAAGATATATAATACTAGCTGTTGCTCGCG
>LD688949.1:456264-471677 GCA_003118335.3 Papilio memnon
AAGACAACTTTTTAAATAACCTAAAAATAATGATTGTGTGTTATAGCTAAACAAAATTATTATTATTTAATGGCTATGTTAAAGTAAACTATTTTTGCACTTTCTATAATTATTTTCAATTTTAAATAATTGATAATACGTGAAATGATCAGGACGCGTTGATACTAGCGTAATTCGTTTGCACACCTTTTCATATTGAAGAATGCAGTTTCAAATTGCATTAACTTTTGTGGCATTTCTTTACAAAACGCATATTTATTGCAACAGGTGCGATATGAAGTTTCTTCTGGTTAATGAATACATAAAAAAATTCTTTAAACTTAACTTGGACATACAACTTTTTATGAAAAATTGTATAGTTACAGCTAATTAAAATGAAATAGGTTTTTAAAAGTCATCTGTCGTTTTTAATATATAAAAAATATTTACGCATTTTCGTCGCTATCCTCCAAATAAAAAAAAACTTTACTAAAGAAATCTTAACTAAAATACTTCATGTTATGTATCAAAAAATCTATTTCGTACGATTCTAAGGAAATCATTAATAACAACATAGGAACAGTGAAAAAAACATTTTCTCATCATTCCCGAACTAAGAAATCAAAAAATACATTACCATACGCGAAAAAACATAGCAGACGTCCCATGCAAATTTCTTTTTTTTTAATTTCTTACTTTTTTAACTGGCAATTATCCGGTCCGTGAAAGGGTTTGGCCGGCTTTAGCTCTTTTGTTTTTTTTTTCTTAGCCCCTTCGTAACGTGGTCACGTAAGACATTTGCATATTCTAGTCTAAATTAAAATGGAGTGTGAACCGAAGTTTTTTGGTGAATCACACGCTAGCGGTAGGAACAATAACGTCGGAATGAACTCGCACTACGAGATACTTTTGCATATTAATGACAATCAATTCTTTAGTTTTTTTTTGGTTTTCGAATTAAAAAATTGTAAACGTTCTCATTAGGAAAGTGAATTGAATTTTCTCATAATTGTGCGTGTAGTGTTAAGAATTTTTCTTTTTAATACAAGACATTTATACGCAAAATGTTTATCAGTAGACCAACTATTTTCCAGGAGGCGACGACGTCCAACAATTATGTGACGCCGGCGAAGAGGAGTTTCTAGAAATAATGGCGCTAGTCGGCATGGCGTCTAAACCACTACACGTGCGGCGACTGCAGAAAGCCCTGCAGGAGTGGGTTAATAACCCCTCCCTCTTTCAGATCCCCATCGTCCCCAACATTTGTACAGAGAACCCTTTCATACAATGCAACCAAAGACTTCTAAGTATACCCCCTAATATGCCTAACGTTCTTCCTAGGACAGTTGCGTCCCCTGAGAGTAGTAGACCAATGTATAGTCCGTCCCCTGGCGCGCCTGACAATAGTTGTGGTTCCACTACATCAGCTCCTAACGTCAGTCCTGTACATAGTCAAGCTACATTCACTAAGATAGTCCTCCCCTCATCTCCCGCCGCTGCCCCTATCACCACAACCGCAAGGTCTTTCTCCCCTCAGAGCGCCTGCCCCCCGGCATCATCAGGCTCCAGTCCAAGCTCAGTTACTTCACCTGTCCAGTTAACTCCCGTCCTTTTAGACATTCATGTACAGAAGTTAGCGGCTGCGGCGGAGAAATTAAGTAAACACTTACCCCAACTGGAGCCAAAACCTCAGAACACGAAAAAAAAGATGTGTAAAGACCTGGAGTTGGTTATGATGATGCCGGAGACTGACCCTCGTAGAATGGAGGAGATCAGGAAGTACGCGGCGATATACGGCAGATTCGATTGCAAACGGAAGCCGGAAAAGCCGTTGACGTTGCATGAGGTAATTAAACCAGCTAATCTTTCCGAAAGTTAAGCGAATTTAACAGTTAAATCCAGTTTCTAAGTCAAGATGTCTGTTGTGCAGGTTATGGTGAACGAGGCGGCAGCACAGTTGTGTCGGTGCGTGCCAGCGCTGCTCACGCGGCGCGACGAGCTGTTCCCGCTGGCAAGGCAGCTGGTGCGCCGAGCTGGCCTGCACTACTCCAAGCATGGGTCGGTCTGATGTGATACTAGGCTACTAAAATATTATAAGTTTAACTTCATATATGACAGCTAACACAGATTATGTGGGAAAGGAGTTAGTACTAGTTATAGGTAATTGCAATTAAATTAATTGTAATAATTTATCAATTAATTATTACGTTGATTCAAATAATAATCTGTAGCAATGATCCGCGACTTCTTCCTCGCGGATTATAAAAAAAATACCCTATGTATTCTTCTAGACTATCCTCAACATGTATGATCAAATTGATCCGTTCAGCAGTTTAGTCTACAAACTCTAACAAGCAGCCATCCATTCATCTAAACTTTGGCATTTATAATCTTAAATGAATGCCCAACACTGGTACACACCACTTGATGAAAATATCAAAGACCAGGGAGATGATAATGTTGAGAAACCATTTAAAAACACCGCACTATTCGCTTAAAAGCATTGAAAATGTAACGCATCTATTTAACAAAAACTTGTTTGTTCTCTTTCCAGTCTCCCACCGACAACCGCAGAGGAGAGAGATAGGGATGAGGAGGAGACACCAAGTAAACGACCGCGGCAGGTTGCGCCAGTCACACATGTAGACCTAACTGATTAGTCTAGATATAGATTATTAGTTAGAAACTAACATTAACTAACAGAAACTAGCCTAGTCTGGTTGTCGGCTCTTGTAGTAATACTAAATCTAACCTAAAATATAACCTAGTTATTTAAACAATTCAGAACATAACCTAGCTTATTACAAGTTAAAGCCTATTAAAAAATACTTCCGTAACTATCGGAAAGTTTAATTCAATTTATCTTAAAAAATCATTTCAATGAAAAATCTTGTTAGAATTTGTTTACAACTAAGAGACTAGCTAATATTAAATACTTAAAGCCTGTCCCACCAAATTGTGTAAAATATGTGATGGAAATATCGGATTTTCTTACCTAATTGACAGTGACGTCATTTTTAAGCTATCTGAGTCTCTTATCAGCCAGTGGTGGGACAGGCCCTTATTCTAATAAGAATGTAGAATAAATATAGGAAGAAGACATTCTAATGTGATTTTGATCTCCACAATATCTGAACAGAATCTTGGTGCTAACTTATGCTAGTTTCTTGTAAATATGTATTTAAAAACAATAGATTTTTAGGTTAACAATCTTTTAATCAATTTAATATGATAAAGGTAAGCATGAACTAACGCTTAAATGTATTCTTTTGCATTGATTACTTTTATTTAGGCTGTCGCATGTGTGGTAAGTTCTCTTCTTCTATTGTATGCATGTTCCTATGAAATAATTTATGTATAATATAATGCATAATAGATAATAATAAATCGTATAATTAAACTAGTAAACTAAACACAAATCAAACCTATTTTTGATTGCTTATCCAATTTGTTTCTAAAATCATTCTACGATCGAATAGTGAAACTAATTTTAAACAATCTGCCTAACGACAGTTTTAAGGATTTCAGCGTATAGCCTTATCATTTAAGACGACTATAGATTATGTCGATTTCGTATTCGGTCATTAATAATCGGAAAACCTAATAAAACTTGGAGAATTTTTTGTTTTTATTTCATTTTGTATTTATTTCAAATTCTATCTGCAATTAAGGATTGGTAATTGGGTTTCTCTGTGTTGATAGAGTAATGTCGCAGCACCGCCTTCCGTTTGGTACTCACGTAGTTTTCAGTTTTTTATTGAGTACTTTTTATTATTATAACAATACAAACACTAACTTTTCAGGATGGAGATGATAACGGAGTACGAGCCAGCCCTGATGCGGGTAGAGGAACTTCTAATCATAGGTAAAGTCTCCTATACATTCCCTGTCTGGAATTCCATTCCCCTTCCCATCCTTATTGTATTAGAAAAGAGGAGAGAGATGAGAAATAGAATTGAAACCGCATTCGCATGCACAAAAAATAGGATACTTTCCTTTCCTTGTTCGGAAATGATGGAGAAGATCTCATGTACGATACGGTCGAAGGCCATCATGAACCTTTGTCTGCTCACTGCTAGATATAGGCCTTTTCCAATGCCTTCGACAGTATGCGTTCGTCCACCTTCCGCGTACAGTGACTTCCCTCCTTGCGAAGATGCATGCATCCTGAGAAGTCATGCTAGCTAATATTGTTAAGAGTCTTACTAGTGTCAATTTTAATAATGCCGTAAAGCTTGTTATATATTTTGAAGAATGTGTTGCTATACATGTTGGGCACAAGTTCTGTAACATGTTGTAATACATGTTGTTGTACATGTTGCAGCTGGTGGGGTATGAAGACGGAGAGTGACGACGCGGACTCCAGGTGCTCGTACTCCAGCGCCAGCACTCCGCCACCGGTAAGAAGATTAATGTATAGCTCGACAGACTTCTCCGGCCTGGTGGGAGAAATTTAAACTAAAAGCGTCCGCACACATAACTATCGCACAACTGTTTATTCTCGCTTTGATTCCTATGAGCTTATAAGAAGGTGCGCACTATTCGACTTTTAGTCGTGCAACTAAACAGTTGAATTGAAACAATCGCACAACAGTTGTGCGATGTTTAGTCAAAGGTAAGGCCCGCTCTAAAATGGCGCTAAGTCCACCCACAGCCAGATTAAAACGAAATAACATTTTAATTTGTACTAAACTTTGTTAATTAAACCTTCTAGGTCATAATACTCACATATAGATCTCTAATTATTTTTAATTTTTATTTTATTTGACAGGAGACAGAGGAATCCCGTCCGCAAGTGGTGGCGTCTCGCGGCGACAGCATCATAGCGGTGGCGAACCCCGCGCTACACGCCCCGCACACGCCCCACGCACCCCACACGCCCCACGCACAACACCCCACACGAAACCACTCCAACTGACACCTACTGTAACTAAACTCTAAGAGCGAGCGCACACCTTTGACTAAACTGTTGTGCGATTGTCGATTGTTTCGTAGCCAATTCAACTGTTTAGTTGCACAACTAAAAATCGAGTAGTGTGCGCACCATATAAGCTCATAGGAATCAAAGCGAGACTAAACAGTTGTGCGATAGTTTAGACAAAGGTATGCATGCTCTAACAACCGCACTCTGAACATTTTATAGCAAAGAGATTCAAATAAAAGTAATAATAGACAGGACATGTCACATAATCACTGACCTCTATAAATGGATAGGTTATAAACTGAAGTAATCTGTGTGTTTCGTGATGGTGACTTAACTGTCTTCAACTTCAAAAGGGGGGTTATAGTCGGAACGAAGTAAAAGCTGTCGTTTCCAAACAATCGCCTATCCATTTATATAGATCAGTGTAAAAGATCCATTTCGAGATTCAAGTACGTGTGACGTTAACGGTTGATAGAGATGTATTTACATACTACGCCTGTACTCCTCAAGGAAAAGGGCATCAACATTTAAGGTCAACTTAAATCGATTGTAAATAATTCTTAACATAGCCTGATTAATCTATTCATTAACATGCAATAAATATCAGGGTCCCTTCGCATAGACCGCAGTGATTTATATCAAATGAAATTGAGTTTTATATAATTGGAACAAGGCTCAATTTTTCTTTACACGTTATTTATAAATCCAAGTAAAAGTAAAATTAAACCTTACGCTAATGCTATAAGGCACAATTTCATTTGCACTATAAATCTTGGTTCTTCGGTCTGTTTGAACGGACCTTTATTAAAAGATGGCGTAAAATTATTCCACCAAATAACTATTTAAGATGTAAATATAGTTTTACTTAATTTAGCTTTAAGCTAAAGCCATAATATGCCTTTTAGTCATTATATTAGTTTTAGTTGTGACGTCACAGTGACTTTTTAATTGATTTTCCTTGTTTTTTTTTCTTAGAGTTGAAATGTTTTCAAACAGTTATTATTTATTAAAGCAACTATAATATTTTATTAATACATCATACTTAAATCGGTACAGTTACTTTCTTTATCCAACATGTATTCCTTTATGCAATTTTATTCTTAAAAAATGTTTGAACTAGTACAAATAAAATAAGTAAATTAATTAAAAAGTACCACGGTCGCTTTACTTTAGTCACATTTTATTATAAATGTATTTATTTATAATTTAAGAAAAGTATTTAATTTCAATCATTTGTACAAATATCGAGTATTTTACTTTCTTTTTTAAATGAAAACATTGACTTAATTAATCCAACATGTTTTGTGAAAACTTGTTGACTATATCGCACAACTGTTGTTGATTGTCGACTGTTTCACTGCCCATTCAACTGTTTAGTTGCACAACTAACAATCGTGTAGTGTACCTCCATATAAGCTCATAGGAATCAAACGACTAAACAGTTGTGCGATATTTTATTTGAAAGTGTCCGCGTGCTATAAATAAGACTAATTTAAATGTAGACATGTACAATTATTGTGTCATAACAATTACACCAACATCCCATCCATTATTGTCTTTGAAAAGGGAGATGCCGTCTTTGTACTATCAAGGAATTTGTCGGTCCACCAGTTACTTATAGTTTTCATGAAGACACGGAGCAATAAACAATCGGTTTTAAATGTGTAAGATAAAATTTGCTGTAGAAACTTCATAATCCCATTGTTAAAAAGGAGGCCATAGAAATCTCATCTAAAGCTTGTATTGCAAAGCCAACAATTACCAAGTATCATCCTCTATATTGTTGTTTCAACTTTTTTATAGAAAAAAAGAAGGATGTCTGTATGTTTTCATAGTTATTCGATAATAACTAAACGATATAGTGTGAGTAAAATGTAAATATACATGTATACATTTAATATTCCAGCGCCGCTGGTCGCTTGGATTTTTAGATATAATAAATATTAATTGTTTATTTATTGTTGTTTTATTATCCCGTATGGGGAAGGAAAAATATATTCGAGCATTTACATTTTCAATTTTACATTTTGTAATTCAAATTATTTACAAGGATATTTCGTTTAGGCTTATTTAGTCACAATACGTATTTTCCCATTTGAACAGAAAGAGGTAATATGATAATGTTAATATTTTAAGCAAATTCTTTAACATAGATAATAACAAACTAAAGAATATACGAAGAAAACTACTATAGTTTGTCTAAATAAGGATGTTTAGTTTAACAATTTAGGGATGTGTGGTGCAAAATCGGGTATAAATCTTTTCGATTTCCGATTATTACTTTCAAAGAAGTTGGAATCGATAGACATAGGATTACTCATGGATAAAAATAAAACAAACACTTTTTCATTATGTTATTTAAAGTCAAATCACTAATAAAATACAGAATATATACAAATAATGAGAGTTAATAGATATTCATTACTTATATGGTAGCGCAAAATCCAAGTGGAATTAATATTATTTGTTTTGTTGCACAACCGAGACTAAACAGTTGTGCGATAGTTTAGTCAAAGGTTCTCGTTCTTACTGTTTCGAAGTACTTTTATTTCTTCAATTCTCTAAGGCAGCTGTGCTTAGACTGACAATGACTAATATTAACATAATTTTTACGAGTACATATGAGTAATATCAAACAATACAGTAGTGTTAGAACTAGGCGTATGTCAATATGGATTTCCAACTGTCGAATACCTTGTATACTTGTATCGCATACTAGTGTTGTCTCTCCAATTCTTATTTTAAAAAATAGAGACAGCGATTGTTTCACCACTAGTGTTACCGCAGTGAAATCTCGCGTTTAACTCTTCTAAGCTACGACTGAGGTCGTCCGCTGACCACATTGATAGTTACTCATAATATTTAATATCTAGCTTAAGGCCTTGGTATAACTGCGAAAGCAAATAACATATAGAAAATGTGTAAAACGGAGTGTTCTCTTGTTCTATTTGCTTGTGCTATTATGGCTAGCTAAGCTATAGAATTAATCAAATTTTCTTACACATTAAGGATGGAAAACGGAAGTGAATTAGACGGGATAGGAAACGTCAAAAGGAAGGAACGAACGTAGAAAGGTGAAATGTTCTCTATATATGTCCCCTCCTCTACCAGCTATGTAACAATTATATGTGGCTTTAATATAAAAATCCGTGCCAAGATTAAATCAAAGTTCACAATTCTCTTTGGTTCCGCTATCATGGTTTTGAAGCTAATCTTACTAAAATTATAGTTTAGCTGGATGGATGGATGTTTGTTTGTAGCCTAAACGGCTGAACGGATTGCGTCGAAATTTGGTACAGATGTAGAGGATAGTCTGGAAGAACACATAGGCTACTCATTTTTGTTGTTATTAATTCTACGCGGACGGAATCGCGGGCGAAAGCCAGTATGGTATAAATCTACTACTATTTTAAAACGTTAATAGGAACAATTATATGAAAATATGTATTGACAGATTGTGACAAACGTATCGCATACAATGACATTATAAAAGGAAGTACGCCACTTCCTAGCGCTTAAATAGACCAAGTATTCCATACAATGTTGGCTTTGAAATAACCTTTTTGAAATCATTATTTTATTAAATAGATACTCGATTTCTGTCACTTAAGGACTTAAGACAACAAATAATTAATCTTACTGCCGTGCTAAGTACTTCAAACTTTTTAAATGTAGCTTATAAGCTTTATAACAGCGTTAAACTAAGATGAATATTTAAGTAAAGCTTTCGTACTGATCGACGTTATTGAACGTTACGCGGTGTATCGTAACATGTTACATGTCGAACATGAGCGAGTCTCGCTTTGATATAAGCTTATATGGAGGTGGACATTACTCGATTTTAGATTGTGCAACTAAAAAATTGAACGGCGCTGTGAAACAAACGACAATCGCACAACTGTTGTGCGATAAAACTATCGCACAACAGTTGTGCGATAAAACTATCGCGCAACAGTTGTGCGATAGTTTAGTATGCACACCTTTGCCTGCTCTAAGAATAATGAATGTGAGAACTTAATTAAGATTGTTCGTATCGCATTTACGCACTTAAAGCCTTTTAAAGTTATAACAATAAATATGTCAATTCAATAAAAATACTTCCTATTTTAATCTAACAAGGTGTGTAATAAATAACACCGCAATCATTCAACAATCAAACTTAACTATTGTTCCTTATAATTTATTGCATTATGAGTTACTAGCTTTCGTCCGCGACTCCGTCCGCGTGGAATTAAAAAATAACAAAAGTAAGTAGCCTATGTGTTCTTCCAGAATATCCTCTACAACTATGCCAAATTTCATCGAGATCCGTTCAGCCGTTTAGGCTACAAACTCTAACATCCATCCATCTAAACTTTCGCATTTATAATATTAGTTAGAAGTTAGATTGATGTATTGACACAGAAAATGTCACAAAGTATACAACAAACAAAAGTATGTAAGTATATAGGATATTATCTATTTTAATTTGTAATTTAAAATGTATTTTTTAACCTACTTTAAACTATATTTTGCCCGCGATTCATCCGCGCGGTAAAAAAACATGAAAGTAGCCTATGTGTTCTTTCGATACGTCTGTGTGTTACATCGAGATCCGTTAATTTGGAGAGACATAGTAACATCCATTGAAGGTTTTCTATGACTAAGTGATTTGCACTAAAAATTAAACAAATCAACCCACAAATTGCGCACTTTCGTTAATTCCAAAAGTCCTGCGTCAGAACTAGAAGTTGCGGCAACTTTCAAAGAACCATCGCTTACTATTAGTTATTTGTTTTGAATCATACATTTACTAGTATAGGGTCATCGCTGGTTAAGAAACGATAAGTAAAATCAACAATTGATTATAACTGACACCGCAAAGCCTAAGAAATTTAAGGACAGAAAAAACGGCACATTTTCCTCTACACAAAAGGCTTCTAAAACATAAAAAATATAAATACTACTCTAATCTATGATTATGGTAGAAAGCTACGTTATCACTGATTATATTTTTATTATTTTTCATTTCCACGCGGACAAAGTCAAAAGCAACAGTTAGTGAAATATAAAATACGAGATAAATAAGTTAAAAAATAGAATCATACATGACTTAATTATTTCTGTAAATGAATAACCATAACTTCTTGTTAGCGAAACAAAACCTAACTAACTTAACTTAAGATAAGGTTCTATTATATATTACAAAATCTGAATAATGTGTTGTTCCGGTTGCTGTAAACGGTGTCATTCATCTCTGAGACATAATTAAAATACTTCAATAATTCGTCACTTTTCATTGCGGCCTTCACGATTGCCGCCGTTTGTGTGACGTCACACGAACTTTGCATAATATTGGTCAATTATTTACATTTCTTGCATTAATTTCGAAAAAATAGTTAAAACGTAAACTATATAATTATTATAACTAACACTATATTTTAATACCTTATCTATAATACTAATATTATAAATGCGAAAGTTTAGATGTTTGTTTGTTAGAGTTTGTAGCCTAAACGGCTGAACGGATTTCGATGATTTGGCGTAGACGTAGAGGATAGTCAGGAAGAACACATAGGATACTCAGTTCTGTTTTTTTTAATTCCACGCGGACGGAGTCTCGGGCGAAAGCTACTAATATTATAAAGAGGAAAGATTTGTATTTTTGTATGTATTGAAATAACTGAAAAACTAGTGGGCCGATTTAAAAAATTCTTGCACTATTAAAAAGCTACGTTATCACTGAGTAACATAGGCTATAATTATTTTTCAATTTACTCGGACAATGCCGCGAGGAACAGCTATTATTTTATATTTTCAACGAATAATTTATTTATTCTTCTCATGTTTCAATCATGAATACAAACATTCGAGGTTTATTAGAATAAGTTTATGACGCATACTTTTAAAGGTAAAACGTCATGCTCTGATGGTTTAAACAGTTTTTACTTGTAAAGCAGGACAATCAACTTTGCTTTTTATTATAGTTGACATAACTGTCAGCAAAGCTAACAGTGTACTGTTGTTGTAAGTTTGAACACGCTGTAAATGACACTTTAACAAATGAAGCCCGCTAAAGTTCTGACAATTTAAATGAACAGTTCGACTGTGCATGTGTGTACGGAAAGATTTAACAGTTGAACTGTACAGTGAAAGTTTTTACCTAGTTCACTTGAAAACTGTCAGAAATGAGAGCTTGTAGAAATCATATAATAGAAATTATTGTTCAATCACTAGACATAAGAGCGTCGGTAATCAGGGGTTTAAACACTTGACTTGTAATCTATATGTCCTGGGTTCCATCCCACCGTACCAATGTGATTTTCTTTACCTGACGTTCTTACGGTGAAAGAAGAAAACATCGTAATGCAACCTGCACATATCAGAGAAGAAATTCAAAGATATGAGTGAGGTCTACCAATCCGCAGTGTGCCAGCATGGTTCACTATGGTCTAGTCACCACTAAGATTAGGCTCCAAGCCACTCAGTGGAGACATATAGTGAGGTTCTGATATCTCACTAGACAAATCCGTACAAGTGTTTTGCACATCAATTCAAACTGTCTTTTGTCAGAGTTAAAAATAATTACAATTGAATGTTTATCAAAATATTATTCGCAATTCGATAACCTTTAATCGTTTTGTTATCTGTACTAATATACTAAAGCGTAAACACACACTTCTTTGTTGCCTAAGATGTCAGCAATTACAGCATATTGTTGAATAATTCTTTTTTTAATAAAAAGCCCTACACTTACGTCACGCTTTAGGCAGTATATTTTCACGCCATTAAACTTAAGGGGTAAATATTTTGGATAAAAACCCTAATGTGGGAGTGGGAGAGACCATAAGTTGCTGCCAACTTCAAGGAAGCAAGATTGCCTTGGTTTGTCATAATGTCATGTCATATTGACATTTGCAATTGATAATTTGACAAATGTAGGTAAACAATGAAATAAAGTGTTTATATAATAATTTCACGCGGGTGAAGCCGCATGGGAACAGCTAGTCGTTAATATTTATTAAACGTGTTATGATGTTTTATCTTCGAAACTCCCCGTTCCCAACTTGAACACTAGTATAACTACCGTGTGTTTACTCAGAACATTATTATAGTCACAAATTCTAAACAAATAACCATAGACATCCTTTAAACTAAGACAAACCAATCCTTTTTTTCCATTACATATGAAATTATTTCGAATAATAACCATTGCAACAAGCCATTGCTCAGTCCACAATTCTAAACATTTATTAAAACGTTAGTTTTTACCTAGACATATTTTTAGTTACATCTTTATAATTTTTTATGACGTTGACGAGATATTAGGTAATAAATACTAAAGATTTGTATTCAAGAAATTCCCAGCTATTACAAACGCAAGGCACGTCTGATAGCGAGCATACTCTATGATCATATGTCACAAGTTGCAGCGTTCTCGAACTCACGTAGGCGAGTATATTAACAAGGATGTAATAGTATTGACAATATTTAAAACAATATCCGGGTATTGATTAAACGTAGAGATACCTTATTCGCACTGGGCTAGAAATTAAGGAGCTAAATTACTCTCTACTTCCCAAAAGTCATACACAAGTATGTGTAGTTTAAGATCAGCCTCATTTACTAATAAATGGGACTAAAACGAGAGGTCAGTACTTCTTTAGTTAGAGCGAGCGCACACCTTTGAATAAACTTTCGCACAACTGTTGTGCGATTGTCGATTGTTTGGCAGCCAATTCAACTGTTTAGTTGCAAAACTAAAAATCGAGTAGTGTACCTCCATATAAGCTCATAGGAATCAAAGCGAGACTAAACAGTTGTGGGATAGTTTAGTCAAAGATGTGCTCGCGCTCTTATTCGAAGGAGGCGCTACTCGCCAAAAAACTCGTTTAATTACTAAATTATTAGTTTTACTAAATTAATAGAAGGAGGAAAACAGACAACGGCTCGCCTAATTTAATAGGTGAACTGCATCGCGTTGCCGGCCTATAAGTATAAGGATGTAAGTCTTGAAATACCCTAATCCTACCTTCACCTAGCTAAGGATTTACGTTTGATATTTTAATTATCTTGTTAGCGTCGTTCCAACTTAAAATACCACAAAATCACGTTTCTAAAACTAACCTCAAGATCAAATGACATTGGATTTCGTTGAAACCGGAATCGAATGCGTGACTCAACGCGATCCTAACTGAATAATAATTATAACACTCAAGGGAAATTCTAATGTAATGCTAACTAGAGTCAGAGAATTTTCTCATTTATTTTATACTAGCTGTTCCCTTGCGGCTTCATCCGCATGATTTTAAAAAAAACTTTTTTGTATTGTTTACATTTGTCAAATTCTCAAATATCAAAATACCAATTATCTTATAATACTATGGCAATTTTACTTCCTTGATGTTGGCAGCAACGTATGGTCTCTTTCCCACATTAGGGTTTTTATCCAAAATATTTACCCCCTAAGTTTAATAGCGTGAAAATATATAGCCTAAAACGTGACGTAAGTGTAGGGCTTTTTATTAAAAAAAGAATTATTCAAAAACATGCTGTAATTGCTGACATCTTAGGCAACAAAGAAGTGTGTGTTCACGCTTTATTATATTAGTATAGATGTGTAAAGTAATCAAAAATAACCTTAGTATCTATACATGATATCTGATTCATACATTTCATAGTATGACAAACTTGTCTGACTGTCATACGAATATTATAAATGCGAAAGTTTAGATGGATGGATGGATGTACGAGTTTGTAGCCTAAACGGCTGAACGGATTTCGATTAAATTTGGTATAGATGTAGAGGATAATCTGGAAGAACACATAAGCTACTCACTTTTGTTTTTTTTAATTACACGCGAAGGTAGTCGCGGGCGAAATCTAGTATATTATAATAGCTTATTAACGCATCCCTGTCGTGCTGATGGTTTATCATGTCTCGTCTTGTCTTCCATGTTCTATGCGTAAGGTTTCACATATTTTCTAACACAACTAATCGATAGCAACGTATATCTCACTGAGCCCGATTGTTTAGATACACTGTACTCTGTTAGACGAGTTCTATTTCTTCTTACAACTCATTTGTTTTATCACTATTCAACCAAGACATTTTAGTAAACAAACAATAATATAACTACTAGTAATAATTTAAAAAAAAACCTGTGGGGTTACTATTACCTATATTAACTACAGGACGGCTAAAATGTTATGTTTGATAAAATCTAATAATTCATAATGGACTATGCTACTATCTAAATTGCATTTTGATTCTAAAATTTCAACAAAGATCATTATCAAACACTGATGGTAGAGATGACCTAATTTCATAACAGAGTAACACACATTATTTTCCAGTCACCATTCAACATTAACATCTATCCGCGATGACAGTCAGTGGTAAAACACTCTGCAGTGTTATACAGTCATTTCCCGTACTATTAATACTCGCACAGAACGCCAACAAATGTCTCAAAACACCCTTTATATACAAACCACCGAGCCCAACTCATCCTCCAGAATACTACGAGGCATACGACGCGTTGATACAGAGTCTCTTCAACAGCTGCCACACGCAATATAGCTACGGAAGAAAATATTCACATGATTACATAAAACCTTGTCATCCAGAAACCGGGCATTATCCATTACCCGGATATGGTGAACAGAATCACGGATATTCTGGATATCCCGGATATCCCGGCTATGAGCACACACCCGGGTATGTTTACAAAAGTATGCACGTGGTAAACGCCAGCTCAAACCCTGAATACAAATACGCCCAGAACCATATCACTAATGTCAAACAGAAGTATAAGGTTGTTATTCGGAAACCAGGAAGAGGTTTAAGAAGATCACAGAAATTGCGATGTAAGTAGATATTTTAAAATTCTTAGAAATGTTTATGTGAGGCACAAAGGTTGGGAAGCACTGGACTAGGCGTTAGATAAATGAAGCAGTGGAATCGCACCTCATTCGTCAGGCGCCTTGCTGCCACTTTCCTGTCCTGTCTATAATCATATACAACATTACACACTCGTTCTAAGAAGGTTCCATACAATGTTTATATTAATTAATCATAATTTTTAATTACTCGACTTAGAAGCGGATAATATAACAGGATGTGAAAAGCCTTGGGAAGGATATTACTTTGAACTCGGGAAATATTATCTTATTATTATTATAGATGCGAAATGTCATATTTATGGCTTATACTGGGCTGAACATTCAAGAATGACGTCATCATAAGACCCGAAACCGACTTGCTTATATTATCAAAGAGATTCAAAAAATATATAGAGGAAGCATAGTTGATACTTCACTTGAAACATTTTTCACACATCTCTAGCACTACCTGGTGTCCGATAGTCAAAATCACAAACAAACAAATAATTCAAACACTGAGAAGCGTCTCGGCGTGTCTTTAACATTGAGATATTACCATACAAAGAAGTTACCGGTGAAAAAATGTTATTCCCCATGTCTAGTCTATATATTTCTTAAATATCTTTGTATTATATACATCTATATG
>LD688949.1:491771-509543 GCA_003118335.3 Papilio memnon
AAGTGTAGGGCTTTTTATTAATAAAAGAATTATTCAAAAATATGCTGTAATTGCTGATAGCTTAGGCAACAAAGAAGTGTGTGTTTACGCTTTATTATATTAGTATAGAAGTATAGATTAAACATTGTATCTAAAAATGCCTGATATAAAACTAACTGTTTTTAGGAGGCCTTTTAAGTATTTAGTTACTATGAGCTATTTGTGCTGAAAAATTCTACATTAAATAAAGTGTGTGTCAAATAAACTTACTGTCCAACTTTGCTGGTACATCATCAATGACACACTGCTTAGTGTAGCTGTCCTCAATGGTCGGGTCATAGTCCGTTACAAAGTAACTCTGAAATATCATGAAGCATAATGTTATTTTTACGAATTAGTATTTATATGAGTCACAGATTAATGAATTGCTTCAACGGTCAAATTTTGAAATTAATCCCAAACCTTTTTTTTTTAAGTGACAATCTGTCAGACTTCAAAATTTTAATGCAATTTTGTAGTATAAGCATGGCCTTATCTTTTAAGACACTGTCAGATATTGAAATTTCTTTCAATATTTGGGTATTAAAGTTAAATTTTGAATCTTTCTTGTACTTCTTGTATTAAATTACAGTGCTACTCTTACAGAACTGTGTTTACATCCTACTTATGCCTGGTTCACACTTGGCCAGAACAATTGGACTGTAATGCATGCCAGATATGGATAGTTTGAACTCACTGGCACTAATTAATGTTCACATAATGGCAGTCCAGGTATTGAGTGCTACTGTCCAACTGTGAACCGGGCATTCAATTAAAACTGTAAAGGAGTGTTTCCTATATTTTTTGTTATTTCATCCTTGAGTAATAGTTTCATTAATTCCTAATACTCGTAAAGAAGTTAAAAACTACAAAACCAATGATGACGCCAGTGGGCGGCGTCTGAATTAAGACCTTGGTTTATTACTATCCTGCATACTATTAATAAGTATGATTGTATCAACATTAACACAAACACAAGAAAATACACTTTTAACCCCCATTAAGTTAATCAATTTATAAGAGTTATTTCATAAATATCATAACGTATTAGATGTAGGCGTAGTTCGAGCCGAATACGGAGATTTTCACCTGAATAAATTGTATCGTGATGGCACTTTTTCCTACACCGCCGCCGCCGACCACGACCAGCTTGTAGGTCTGCGCCTGATTAGGTCTATCCGGCCGCGACATTTTTTTACGTTTAACACTACACTTGCGGATTAATTAACAAAAGTATTGGTTCACTTTATCTATTCCGCTACTTGATGACGGCCTCCCGATGATTCAATTGGCACGTTTCGTTTTACGCTCCGTGTTGACAGATACAGTAAGCAAATTCCAGAACTCCGGTCATTCATAACAAAAAACTAAAACTTTTATCTTTTAATTCTGATGTTAAACAGTATAAATGCACCAAACGTAAGTCCAGAACTAAATTACCTCCTTTTACCATTAATATATCAACCCATCAGGCCAGCTATTGCCGTGGTCACTTACCATCTCTTTCAAATAATCTGCATGACTAAATTGTTTATGCTAAAATGAGAAGCAATTGAATTAAACAACAATTATTAAGCAAAACAGTTTATTCAGTATATTGTTAACAACTTATAAAGACACCCCTCAGGTCCCACTGGACGAAGTTATTTCTTCCCAGCGTCGTAACCAGGCATTACAGCGCGGAGGGCAGCGCGTAGTTGTTCATTAACATTTTCCGAAGACGGTGGCTCTTGCAGGCCACGTCGGCAGCACGGGCAGCACTTTGCGTTGCTCTTGAATGCCAGCTTCAAGCACGCTAGACAGAAATTGTGACCACAAGGTGTCGTGATGGGATTAACAGCTACGTCTTGACAAATAATACACAGGAAGGCCTGCGTAACTTGCTCGATAAATTCTTTCTTGTCACTCTCATGGCATACAGTAAGGCACTCCTTCCACAACTTGCTGTTCAAATTATCCGCCTCAATGGCCTCCTTCTCTTCTGATGTCAGTATATTGCTGTTTATTTTCGCGTTTTTGGTATTTGGGCTTTTAACATTAAATATACTTGCTATTTTTTTCTTTGGACTTTTCTTTGGATCATCACTTTTTTCGATTTTCTGTTTTTCGTTTAATACTTTACGTTTCTTTTTGGGCGGCGAAACCTTACTTTCAGAATCTGATGAATTATTAGGCTCTCTTTTCTTGCTGTTTTTGTTGCCTTTCGACTTCTTTTCTTTCAATTTCTTTTTTTCTGCTTCGGCTTCTAAATAACCGTCCGGGTAAATTATAGAATACAGCTTGGCTTTGGGCTCCCAGGGCGCTGGATTCGGATCGTCTCTACGAAGTAAATACTTCCATACTCTAAATCCTGATAGGCCCTTTTCTGGGTAATACTTTACAACTTTATAGATTCCATCGTATCTGATACCTTCGCTAGGGGCATACTTGGGGAAGTGGCGCAACATCTTATAGGAACGAACAACACGGACAGGTTTGCCGTTCCGCCATGCCTCGCCCGCGTCTCCGCCTTTTTCTGATACTTCTCCAGCAGCACAGTTGCGCGCCAGTGCCTTATTTTCGCGTGTGAGCGTTTGATCACATGATTGTTCTGCCGTACGTTTGTTGCCTGACAGGTCGCGACCGCCACTGCCAGTGTAAGTGAATTCAATACCGTTATCGACGTCGTCTTCGTACCCGCCAGATAATACAATGCTGTACGCACCCTCAACATCCCGTCCATGTATACCAGAGACGGGGGGTCGATGTACACCAGTCTCTGAGAGTTGAATTCTAAATCTCCAACACATGCCCACTTCTATGCCGGGTATTGGACCGAAGTGATTAGGTGGCATAGTACATGTTTTAGTTTTTCCAACGCAGGCCATACCTCGTCCCCAATCACGGTTCGAGCGAACTTGTTTGCGTTGCTGGCGAGCAGCACCCGGTGCGACCACAGATGCCGGATCTCGCGCACAACTGGGGCAGTACCAGTCATCATCCGGCAGCTCCTTGAGCGGTGGCTTGAGACACGTCATATGATAACCCATGTCACACTCGTCGCATAGCACGATTGTTTCTGGATTATTCTTTTTCAAGCATACGCAGCAGCCACAGTCCTTGCAAGGCATATTATCGTCATCGCGGCATGTCAAACAATTTAATGCGTGTGATCTTTTTTCAGGTTGTGTCTTCATCATATTGCTGTACTGTTTAGTTCTTTCTTTAACAGGTACAACCTCCTCAATGGCAAATATTTTATCGAGCACTCTTACTTTGGTTTCATTTTGGGGTACTGAATCCGCGCCTAGGTATAAGGTACCCATCAATTCATGGCCAGAAGCTATTTTTTTTATTTCTTCTACCTTAAAATCATACCAATAGCCTTTTTCTAGCGGTTCATCGGTATTATAATTAACCATAATCTTCTGACCGATTTTCAGATCCTTTATTTCCAAAATGGTGCGCGCCCGAGGCCTTATTTCTTTTTCTGTGCAGAATAAATCCGAATCGTCTTCATCTTCGTCTAATTGTATTTTGTATAAAATGGTTTTGTCAGACTGAAGTTCATTAGGTTCAGTCGATTTATGCCCATTTTGTTTTTTCGTTTTGGAACGAGGGCTGAAAAACTTAGTAATACTTGTATTCTTGACTTTAGTTTTATTATTTTGAATTACTGTTGGTTCACCATTATGGTCATTTTCATTATCAGATGCGTTTCCATTCGTACCGGTTTCATGCTTTCCATTGGTATTACGAGTTTCAGGATCATAGACTATTTTAATTATTTTTCCCTCTAACCATGTACCTTGTTCTTTATCTTTAACATCTACTAAGTCTCCTATTAAATATAATTCGCTTTCTGTGTCTTCATATACTTTTGAATTACTTTTTGTTTCATTATTTTGTTCATTATTTACCTTTTGTGTGTCTGTTTCTGCGCTGTCAACGGGTTGCAGTTTAATCATAAGCTGTATGACGTCGTTGAGTTTTATGTTGTAGTCATGGAATGTATAACCGTCTTCGAGCAGTTTCCCGCCGTAAAACAACCGTTGTGACTTCGGCTCAATGTCAAACTTATCACTTATTATTCGTCGGAATTTTTCTATCTTCGTCAACTTTGAGTCCACAACAACAACACTATCCGGTTTACCGAAAGTTCTTATCCTCACGTGCATTTTTACAGTGATTTTAACAACAAAAACAGTGGTTTTAATTTACGAAACACTCACAGTGCCAGTTGACAGTACTTTATCGTGTAACAAAAGTGAATAACTACCAACCGACCAATGGCGGTATAGATTGCTGCCATAATGGAGGCAAAAATGGCGCCTCCGGTTTGTTTATTATTAGTTGATAAGAATGAAAAATGTTCTCTGTGGATAATCACATAGCATATAAATGCTAAAAGTGGTATGTACTAAGACGATAAAATGCACACAACAAAGTGAAAAAACTTACAGAATTTATGTAATTCTAGAAATAACACTATAACCCAACTTTAGAAATGTCATCAGTTTAGTGGTGTAAACAAAATCTTATCAACAGACGTGCATAACTTTTCGTACTAACCAGCAATTAAATGTTCTTAATTTATACATTTTTAAAAATTTCTTTAACTACATTTATAAAATTATAAGTATAGTTACAAGTTTGCTTGAATGATTAGGGCTTTAATTAAATAATTAACAAAGTAAAATATAAAATTTCGTGATGTTAGATCAAATAACGAAAAAAGTGACAATTTAATATAGAAAAAGTTTTAAAAATAAAAGTTTCTCACCAGCCAGTAGCAAGTAACCAATACCGATTACTGAAATTAAAAAAAGGTATTATATAAAGGGTTTATACAGATCTTGCTGCTGGAAACTTGTTGGAATTACTAATCCTTTATTTTATGTCTATCCCCAAGTTTATTAAGTCTAAAGTACCTAAAATGAATTTTATCTGTTTATTATTATGTGCTGTTTATAATGTTAATATTTTCAGCTTACCTCAAAGAATACTTTAAAATGGATGCACAACATAAAGACTGAAATACATAGAGATTAATGAAAGTGAAGAAGAAAATTGACCATTGCTCGGATTCAAAGGGAGTATGGAGTTCCCAGAGAAGACCAAATTTTGATAATTTTGTAGTGTGCATAAATTACATGTTGATTATTCTAGAAATTTCTGTAATATTGCTTTGTGTGTGATAACCACCAATAATGCAATACTATACTAGAATTACATTTACAATAATACAAGACAATGCTATAACTAAAGTGCTTTTTATTAGACCTCTATAGTTAAATACAGTTTTCAAGCAGAAATGTTACATTTCTTATTCTTCCTCAGTCACAAATACCTATTCTTTCCATCTACCTATGTTGAAGCTGGTATATTACAATAAATGCTCATTGAAGTAACTTTTTGTATTGTCCTTATTATATGCTAATGGAGTTTTATTTCAAAAAATCCTATTTACACCTTACAACCAAGATCATTGATCATTACTTAGCTGATGACAACGCCATCTAGGATACATGTTGGACCCAAGCATAATTGTGTTTTTACTGTGAATTCAAAAATAAAACAAATTAGAATTTTACACACAATACAGAAAAATTATTTACGAATATTGCAGTAAACTGTATAGTCTAAATGTAAAAAGCAATGCGTGAAAAATTCTATAAAATATTGTTTTTGTTCTGATTTGGCAACAATAAGGAATGTCAATTGTCAAAATAAAAAAAGACAAATCAATTTTATTCAACTGTCAAAAATATCAAATATAAACGACAAAACTTTTAATATAATTAGTGAAATTTGACAGAAATTGGCCAAGGATTCCCTTGAAATGTTTTCTACTAGTTCTCAAAGAAAATTCTGGACGTTCAGTGATGAAAACGAACTCGGTCGACACCGAGAGAAGCACAATTTGAACTTCATATCAAAACATGGGCAACATATCGACGAATACCAGAGGTACAACTTCTTTTTATCGCCAGAAGAAGAACGACTGCTACTCCGACAGTATGAACTTCATCTGAAGGAGTTCTGTAAAAGATTTTCTCCGCCAATGCCAAAAGGCGTTACTGGGACAGCTTTTCATTATTTTAAACGTTTTTATCTGTATAATTCTTCTATGGATTACCATCCAAAAGAGATTTTAGCGACTTGTGTATACTTAGCGTGTAAAGTTGAAGAGTTTAATGTATCTATCGGTCAGTTTGTCGCAAATATTAAAGGAGACAGAGATAAAGCATCTGATATAATATTAAATAACGAATTACTTTTGATGCAACAATTGAACTATCATTTAACAATACACAATCCTTTTAGACCTGTTGAAGGATTTCTAATTGATATAAAAACAAGATGTAACCTTGCAAACCCTGAAAGATTACGAACTGGTATTGACGAATTCTTGGAAAAAGTATTTCTGACTGATGCTTGTCTACTGTATGCACCTTCTCAAATAGCATTAGCAGCAGTCTTACATGCGGCAAGTAAAGAGCAAGAAAACTTGGACAGTTATGTAACAGATATGCTGTTCCGTGATGCTGGACCTGATAAATTAGCGGTACTAATTGAGGCAGTACGTAAAATCCGTTCAATGGTCAAAATGGTTGAAAGTCCAGCGAGAGAACGAGTTAGAGTGATTGAGAAGAAGTTGGACCGTTGTCGGAACCAAGAGAATAATCCAGACAGTGAGATTTATAAAAGGCGGGTACGAGAGGCACTCGATGAAGATGACATTCCTCATGGAGCCAGTAGAATGTCCCTTGATACCAGCGGAGTGTCACAAATGTTGTCACCTTCCGCCTCATAGACAAAACAATAAAATCTGTAAAATTCTATTGCTGTAACACTTGTGTTAAAAAAAAATTAATGTCCCTTAGCGACTATGATCTTTATACAAGTATTTCAACAGTGGAAATTGACCCTTAGGATGATTCATATTGATTATATTTTGATTATTCCATAAATGATTGTTAATAAAATAAAATATGACACTTATTTTTATTACTTGTTTTATTTTTATAATCTACTAGCTTTCGTCATCGACTCCGTCCGCGAGGACTTGAAAAAAAGTAAGTAGGCTACATGTTCTTCCAGACTATCCTCTACATCTATGCCAAATTTCATCGAGAACCGTTCAGCAGTTTAGTCTAAAACTAACAAATATCCATCCAAACTTTCGCATTTATAATATAGTACGAGTACGATTTGTGTCGTTCCTTCCTCTTACATTAATTAATTATCTGTGGACTGCTGAATCACACAAATGTAAATATATTTTTATTTTATAGTTTAATCAAACAAAAAGGATATTATAAATAATATTTTATTGTCAGCTTCCATTATGATCAGCTGTCAAAAAGACTCCAGGTATTGGCGGGATTCTGCTTGTTAGAAGGCTGACAGCTGCTGAGAGCACACACAAGATGGCGCTAGACGCCGCCATCCACCATATCGTTGGATGGTGGAAGATGCAGACGCCATTTTCCGTGAACGCACAAGTTAAATCTAAAAGAAAAAAATATCTCGTCAGTATGTGTATCAAACTAGACTCTTTTTTTATCTCTGCAACCTTTCTGATTCAGAACGTGTTTTAGTACTTTTCAAATAAAATAAAAATAAAAATAAAAAAATAAAAAAGTAAAAAAGAGGCAAAAACATCTGGCTGTACGTTCCAAGCCGACTATGAAAGTATCAGTCCTTTAGTTTCTTATTGATTTAACAACCAAGTTTTCTTACAACTTATTAGCATATAGAAGAGATGGCCCAGGAGGTGTGCCAGCAAGCCTATGATGGCACAGGAGAAGCCCAGGGCCAGCGGCTTATCGCGGCGTTGAACCGACCTCAGCACCACCATACCTTGCATTGTTATTGATGCTCCTATAAACACACGATTTTTTATTGTAAGACGAAATTAATAATCAGTTTAAACATTAATTACATACGAGTAAGTACATACGGTCTTTTCATTGATTTGAGGAATCGTTTACCCAGAAATAAATTAACCATTTTATAACGCCATCTAGTGATGGATTTGGTCTTTTCTCTACTCACCGGCGCCTGCTAGAGTAAGAGCGAAGAATAGGAGATAAAATGAGTAAGTGGACTGGCAGCTCGCCACACTGCAGCTGCCGCGGATAGCGCGCTGCAAACCGCATGTACAGTTCTCGAACAATCTAAAAACAACATTATTATAGAACGAATAAAGCTAAGGTTATCATTACATTACACTTTTATATGGTATCGTTGTATGACCCAAAAATTATTTTATATTGCTATTGAACAAAGTTCACAGAACAGAAACGAGTTATCTTACACAAATCCATTCAGGTCCTCATACTGGTCGCAGCCGGCGTCGCACGGCGAGAAATACGTGGTGTGCGTATCTACCGCGCACACTGGACTGAAGCCGTAGTTTGCAGTGTTACAACTGTACCAAAAAGCACCAAAGTCAACGAATTATACAGTATCGAAATGCCTTTTACCTTCGCTAAGTATGGTAAGAAAGGGGTGCAGTAGAAAACAGGCCCAGAGAGCTAGTATCGCTAAAACCGGTGACGTCAGAATAACTTGTGGACAGTCGTGAAGTGGAATGCGTTTCGTCTGATAAGGAGGCCATATTCTAGACCGCCTTCCCGTCCTTTTCTTATAAGGAGGAAATGGACACGGTTAATATCGTCTCTTACCCGCAATGTGCACTGCAAGCCGGCTGTGTATACACATCCCTTATACCGGCGATGTCCCCTCCCCTGACGCCACAGTCCAGCGCCGCTACGACCACAAAGAACGCGCAAACAAACACTGCTACCACGCCGCCTACACGGGACGCGGTGTTGGCTTTCACACCGTCACTGCGACGATTGGAAAAACGGAATCTAAATACCTGAAGAAATACTTAGTTTGTTACTAGCTGTTCCCGTGCGGCTTCATCCGCATTCCGCATGAAATTATAAAAACTTTATTTCATTGTTTACATTTGTCAAATTATGAATTGTAAATGTCAAAATGACATGACATGATGACAAACCATGGCAATCTTGCTTCCTTAATGTTGGCAGCTTGTAGCGTATGGTCCCTTTCCCACATTAGGGTTTTTATCCAATTTATTTACACCCTAAGTTAATAGAGTGAAAAAAGCGTGACGTAATTGTAAGGCTTTTTATTAAAAAAAAGTATTATTCAAAAATATGCTGTAATTGCTGAGATCTTACGCCACAAAGAAGTGTGTGTTTATACTTTATTATATTAGTGTAGAGTGTAGATGTAGATGTAGATGTAGATGTAGATGTAGATGTAGATGATTAGGCATTTAGTAGTCCTAAAACTCTTAGCACAAATTGAATATCTGAAACTTTAAAAGGTATCTGTTGCCATTATATGACTGTTCCAACACGCTCACATAGCTGAGCAGATACAAAGGGAGTTTAAGAAGGATAAACCATCGTTGAGTACTTTTGGAGAGCCCTGGACACACGTAGTCAGGATGGCTACCAAGAGCAGTTTTTCTAAGAATACATCTCAGATAACCCGGTCTTTCCCAAAAACTGGGTATCTTGTGAAGATTTCCCTCTCGATACAGAATAAAACATTAAAACAGTACTAACAGTAACAAAGAAGATGATGACAAGAGATCTGAAGATATCATTGATGGCGCGGCTGGTGCGGGGGTCGTTGCGAAGGCTCTCGATGTGGTAGCGCGCCTGCACGTACTCCGTATCAAAGCTGATGAAGCCGAACAGACCGGCGTGCAGTAGAGACAGTGCCAGTGTCTGCAGCATCAGCGGACGGTTGCAGAGAACGCGACGGAATGATGACAGGAATTCTGGAAAGATTGATTTAATCAGTAATTAGTCTTTAGATTTAAGGATTCCAGTACATAGAATAAATACTATAGGATAGTACAGTAATGCTGTAAACAAATTAGATTTCAAAATAAGAGTGCGCGCACATCTTTGACTAAACCATCGTACAACTGTTTAGTCGCGCTTTGATTCCTATGAGTTTTTTTTTATACAATAAGGAGGCAAACGAGCAAGCGGCCACCTAAAACCGCCGAAATGGCAAAGCGACCTCTGCCCATATATATGTCCATAGTTTATATGGAGGTGCGTACACTACTCGATTTTTAGTTGTGCAACTAAACAGTTGAATGCGCTGCGAAAGAATTGATACTCGGACAACAGTTGTGCTATAGTTTAGTCAAAGGTGTGCGCCCTCTCTTACTATACACAAGAAGTAGACGTTTCTGACCTTTAACGAAAAGGTACGGTTGATTTTTTTTGATTCGAAGCTTACCAGTATCATGACTCTCAACCTCCTTGAACTGCGGCATTCTCTTGGGGAAGAGAGTGAAGAGTACGGAGAACATGAGGGTTAGCATGCAGAGTGAGAGGTGAGCATGCCACCAGTCCGCCTCCACTGCGCCGGGCCGTAGCCAACTCTGCCCGTTCAGGCCCAGGGAGAGACGGATCGAGATCAATATACCTGGGGAAATATTATACAACAACCATGTTTACTGTTGGTTACATATCAGAGAACAGAACAAGCATTAGAAATAGAACTCTATAACTTAGAATCTAAGTTTGATTTTTGAATAATTATGACAAAATTACCATAAAAGTACGGTCCGTTCTGTGGCTCGTGATCATCCAAGTACGTGAGACCGTGTGCCCACACGCTGATCTTTGTCAGCGCGCAGAGCACCGCTGTCAGCACGAGGAAAGCCGTGCGCGCTGACACGTATGTGTCCGCGGTTGTTGTCGACGTAGAGAAGTACGCAGAAATTGTACCTCCTCCGCATAGCTCTGTAAGTTAAAGGAGTAAAGTTACGATACAAAGGCTGCCTCTTCTTTGACTAGTAAAGGATATAATCGAAGTTTTGTCCGTAATTGGTCCCTCACCAACAGCCAAAGGATGTGATTCCTCATAGGGGAAAGCAAGCACGATGAGTCCTGACGCAGCCGTGATTCCTAGACATCCAGAGAGTGCCAGATTTCTCCAGGACCTTCCCCACCAGCCTAGCGCTGCACCTAGGAGGAATTCCGATCCCGCTGACCCAAGTTTTACCCAATCTGAAAATAATACACAGAAATAAAATAATTTAAACGCCAAACAGTATTTATATTAAAATATGTGTAAATAGGAGATTGTTTTTAGGTAATCCTATAACATAAACGACTAAAATTACAATAAGTAGGGGGGGGGGTTATGGATTTTCAATAACCTTCATTAATAGAGCGTAGAAAGCCGGTGCCGGCATTTCTTCTCAGCAGCAGGTAGACGTTGGTCTCCAACAGCACCACGATCAACAGCGCCCCCTGCAGGAACAGATCGAAGCGCGGCACCGTCAGGATGTATGTACGGAGAAAGTACCATAGCTTCTTGTATGCTGAAAAACAAAAGGATAAGGAGGTTTGGAGATAAAAAGAGAAATAAAAGAAGGGAGGGGGAAAGTTGATTTGACGGGTTGGAATTTGGTTTATAATGCTAGATTTAGGCGCACTCGTCCTTTGTAAAATCAAAACCACAAGAAATAGCCATGAAGTGACAGCTATTCCGCGTGTCGTCTGATGAGTGTGTCTGTCGGGTCGGAGTCCTATTTCTAGATACCTTTTTAAATACGGGAAGGAACTTCTTCAATAATAAATATAAATTAGGTGTTTGACTTGATAGCCAAAA
Source organism: Papilio memnon (assembly GCA_003118335.3). Lineage (NCBI taxonomy): Eukaryota > Metazoa > Arthropoda > Insecta > Lepidoptera > Papilionidae > Papilio > Papilio memnon. Next base: position 503,454 of record LD688949.1, read on the forward strand.
TCAAAATCCCTTACGAATAGGAAATAATGATTTGATTTCTGCTATCAAATCTAAAGGTCATTGTTTAAATACTGATAAATTCATAACTGATAAAAATGTATATAATAACTTAGTTATTTCCATATGAGATTATCATATCATACTTCATATTATACATGCAAAAGTATAGATGGATGGATGGATGGATGGATGTTTGTTAGTTTGTAGCCTAAACGGCTTAACGGATGTCAATGAAATTTGCTATATATGTAGAGGATATACTGGAAGAACACATAGGCTACTCAATTTTGTTTAATTTTAATTCCACGCAGACGGAGTTGCGGGTGAAAACTATTTATTATTATAATGTGGTAAACAGAAACGGTGAAGGATTAAAGGGGATTATAGGCCCCCTTCGTAATTAATCTAACTTACATGATTATTATGAAGATAACTTTTTAAATAATAATTTAGTTATTCAATTAAAATATACGTTAATAATGCAATAAATAAAATTAACTTTAAAAAGTAATTCAACACTCACCGGTAACAAGAACGCACCCCGTCATTATTAAATTCCAAGCTAATGTGTCTTCATTAATGGATTAGATACTTTCCTCTGAGTTTTTAAAACCAAATGTTATTAAATAAACGAATTACGATCATTTTTTATTGCTAAAAATACTATCGGAATAACACTGTTGCTTATTTTTGCTAATTATTTTAATCTACGTTAAGAGATTTTAAAAAAAAATCATTTTCCGTACAAAAACAACGCGTGTTTGTTAAAACGACTCGCATATCGTCATGTTTGAAAGATATTTAGCGATATTTTGTTATCAATGTCCATCATGATAGATTAATTTAGGGTTCCTCATACACAATACATTATATTTCAACAAACCACTAAGTTTTATTATGTAAAAATGTACTACTGCTTTAATCATCATATCCCCTACCTTATCCTACTCCCATATGGAGTACCGGGTTTTCGTCCTCCATATGACTCTATCATCCGTCATCTCAGTCATCACTCCCTTCTTGATCATGTCACCTTTCACGCAATACATCTATCTCTTTCTAGGCTGTACTACTGCTTTAATGTAAGTAATATAAGCGCCCTGGTGAGAAAGAAGTCTGGCGACCATAAAAGCTGTACTTTGTCGCCTACCAGGGCGAACTTGAGCGCGCACCCTTAGGTCCTAAAGATTTCTGCATCCCAGGTAAGGTAATAAACAAGCACTTATCAGATGCCATGCCATATGCCACGGTAAAATAACTTGTTACTTTCAAGTAGCTATAAAAACTGTCGATAATAGACGAGAGATTTTATACAGAATCCAGTGAAATAACTATGTTAGCAGCCACTAGAGAAACGTCAATATGATAATATTTATCTATGCTAGGCATAATAAATGTGAAAATGTATCACTTTTTCTTTATAAATCTCTATTTAACCTCATTCATAAATATAGAGATTACTTATTGATTCATATTTCTTATTCTAAAACATCTCTTATTAGAAAATATTTAACTAATACTATTTAATTAGACGTTATAGTTATAACAAGAATAAAATAAAAACACCAATTATGAATGTTAAATTAATTTATTTTTAATTTAATTATTTAATTTTACACAATAAATAACCTTAAATTATAATTTACAATACCATTAACAATATACTCTTACAGTATTATTATTATATAATTACTAGCTTTCGCTCGCGACTCCGTCCGCGTGGAATTAAAAAAAACAAAATTGAGTAGCCTATGTGTTCTTCCAGACTATCCTCTACATCTGTACCAAATTTCATCGTAATCCGCTCAGCCGTTTAGGCTACAAACTCTAACAAACATCCATCCATCCATCTAAACTTTCGAATTTATAATATTAGTAAGAAGTAAGAAGTAAGATAATTTTTATCAATTTGTTTTACCCTTAATTAATGTACTAATAAATCCATAAAGCCCATGCAATGCTGCAAAACAGTTTTCATCATAGAAACCTGCGCAACACTTTGTCATGTTATCCACTAGGTTTAATTCCTTTCATCAGATTGAAACACAATCCTATTGCAATTATAAAATCTGAGAAAAGATTATCTATAATTGCCTAATAGCAATAGGCTAGTACCAAGTAATTTAATAGCCAAAACACACTTCTCCATATGATTTAATCAACTCAATTATTCGTTAGTTAAACTTTACTAAGGAAGACTTACCGACTGAGTACGGCTGTCATTTACCAACCTTACTATAAATCTTACATCTAATAAGTCTTTATGATAGGTACAGTCGGGGAAACTGGCGGTGTTCCACCTTGAAAAGCAATCGTTTGAATGTTTTAAAACAAGACGCAGAACAAAAACCAATACAAAGCATATATGTATACAGATACAACAAAAAACTCGGTTAGGTTAGGTTAGGTTACGGCTAGTTTTTTATTATTATCTCTTCGTTTGCACCACTCATTGCTATCTGATGTTATTTGTAGAAAAGGAATTTGTCTCGTTGCAATCAAGGCAATTTCTGAAGTGAAACACCGCGGTTTTCCGCGACTGTACTCTATGTTTGTGTTTCGCCGACTAGAACTGCTTCAGCGTTCTTCGCGCGCCGCCGCTCCGTCTTCTTGATGCAAACGATAGTGGTGACGGTGATGATGAAGGCGAACATCATCATGCTGCCACTGGCGATGGCCATCGAGTAGGGATGCTGCTTGCTGTGCAAGTGACATGTACCACCTTCCCACCAGATACAGTTTGCCCCTGTATAAGAAAGTTATTAATGCCACATATGGACTGTTTTATTTTGGTATCGACAGCTATGAGTTTGTGAATTTCGGCCCTTAGTTGACTGATTTCGGTAAGACGTGATAAATATAGAGGATTTCGGCTTCGACAATAAAAAGTCAGACAATATCTTAACTTTGAAACTTTCTTTGAACCATTCCATATTTAGAAATTCATGTTCATCTATCCTAATTCTTACTAATATTATAAGTACGAAAGTGGATTTAACGGTGGAGAAGACACATATGGAAGGGAAATATCATCTTTATGTGCGTCTCCTCCTCCGTCGATTTAGGGTAGGCAACGCATCTGCAATTGCGTAGTCTATGGGCAGCGGTCGCTTCGCCATTTAGGTGGCCGCTTGGTCACTTGCCACCTTATTGTATAAAAAAAAAGTTTAGATGGATGGATGTTTGTTAGAGTTTGTAGCCTAAACTATTGAACGGATCTCGATGAAATTTGGCACAGATGTAGAGCATAGTCTAGAACAATATATAGGCTGCTTACATTTGATTTTTTTAATTATAATACATGCGGACGTAGTCGCGGGCGAAATATAATCAATAAAATAAAGTTTTCACAATGTCATGCGGATGCCGCACGGAACATCTAGTTTATATAAACTTACACTTACCACTTATTCCAATAAATATGAGATGTCCGAAGACGAAGGCGAAGAGCGCGATGAAGGCGCCAGTCAGTCCGAGCAGCACGGACTTGTCGCGGGGCTCCACCGCGCGTAGCACTAGAGTGCCTTGCGCTTGGAAAGATAACGCTGAAAAAAATGATTTTAAAGCCACTGTGTTGTTTTCAGTTTGACTTATATTAAATTAAATACTTACCAGCAAAAGACAATAGTAATGCGAATAACATTTGGTGGTGCTGGTAAGCCCCGGAGCAGGAGTTATCGCTGCAAGGCCCTACGATGGCGCGTTGAGACGAGGTGCAAGTGCAGTTGGTATATAGTCTGCGAAAAAAAAATACATTAACCATGAGCTTAGTATCAAATGGTGCACTTATAACACTTCGGATGATTATCTTCTTTACCAATTTATCTTACGAGCGCTAGCACACCTTTGACTAAACTATTGCACAACTTTTGTGCGATTGTCGATTGTTTCGTAGGTAATTTAACTGTTAAGTTCTACAACTAAAATCTTGTAGTGTGCGCACCTCCATTTAAGATCATAGGAATCAAAGCGAGACTAAACAGTTGTGCGATAGTTTACTCAAAGGTGTACGCACGCTCCAATAATAAATACCTTAATACTTTGCCATACTATTTTTATATCCACCTCCGTCAAATCTAGCATCCATACTCATAAGACGAAACGCGAATTACTGCTGTTAGCAATACGGATTTGGACTGGTTCTTAAAAGTATACTAAAGAGGCTAAAACTGAAGTCCTAGTCCTAGAACTAGAGTTCAACTTACTGCAGACCGTCTACGTCCTCTATACCGGAGCAGCCGGCGTGGCAAGGTGAGACATAGGTCGTCATTCCATCCACCACACACACTGGAGCAAACTCCTGCCATTGAGGGGCGCATCTGAAATTAGTATGGTTGTTTTGATTACATCAATAATTCTCTAAATGGGCCAGCACAAAAACAAAGGGGCATTCATATTAGGGAATAAATTACAAGGTTCACAAATTGAAAAAAGAATTCGTGTCATCGCAACTAATACTTGACACAGAGTAGGGAAAAGTCCTCTGGTACTGTAGAGGGATCTTTGAGAAGACTATATTCGTAGTAGTCGTACCCGCAAGCCTGACTGCACTGTGGCTGTATGTAGTGATTTCCCTGCAGACCGGCTATGCTGCCCGTGTTACAGCTGGTCGCTATCATTAACATAACGTACGCAATAACGGAGAATAAACACATCGTAGCTGTGTGCTTTAGTACGTCGAGTCTGATCACGCTTGCCATTAATGGCGGCGTGAACCTTAATCCCTTGTACTGAAAACAACAAACAATAATTAAAATCTCTCTATACTTTAATATAATAAAGCGTAAACACACTTCTTTTTTGAACACCACACACAATTTTTTTGAATAATTCCTTTTTTTATAAAAAACACTACACTTACGACATGCTCTAGGCTATATATTTTCACACGAGCTGTCGCCCGCAAACTTCGTTAGCGTGGAATTTAAAAAAAAATGGTCAGACAGACAGAAAAAAATGTTTAAATGCGATTTTCGTTATCAGCAACGCAAATAGACCATCTTCGTGAAATCTGGAATTTTTCCTTTGATATTACAAACAGACACTCCGATTTTAATATATGTATAGATTATTAAACTCAGGGGTAGACTAATTGGTAAAAATTGTCATGCGGGAAAGAGACATAAACTACAATCCAATAGCATCAAAGAAACAAGATTGCCATGGTAACAGTAATTGTCAGCCAATGTCAACAGCCTTTTGTCATTTGTGCATTTTTGTTAGACAAATGTAAACAATAAAGTAAAAATCTCAAGCAGATGAAGCCAAGAACAGTCAATAATAAAAAACGTAGTTAACTTAGAATAGTGGTGATAAAGTTACTCACCGCAACAGCTAGGATCACAGCGTGGTAGCGTAACATTTCAGCATTATTGAATGCACCATTTCGCTGTATATGTAAATAGTATTTTGCCTGTAATTAAAATGATGTAATACGAACGTGAGTTAACGATTTTGCAAAATTAAAAAAGCTATGTTACAAAATTAAGACACTAAAAGAGTAAACGAATCAAAAATTAGTCTTTCGACGAAGCAATAATAACAGAATCACATTTAAACATGTGCTATTTTTAGCAATAAATGAAGAGCGCGTGCACACCTGTGATTAACTATCGCACAACTGTTCAGTCTCACTTTGATTCCTATGAGCTAATATGGAGGTGCCGCACAATACATTAGTTGTGCACCTAAACAGTTGGCTGTGAAACAATAAACAATCGCACAATAGTTGTGTGAAAGTTTAGTCAAAGGTGCGCCCACTTTCAATGCATACCCTGAGGTAGTCTGACTGGTGGTAAGCGAAGCCCCAGACAGCAGCAGCTATCAGCCCCATGGAGACCATCTGCGTTGTTACCAATGTGTTGGAGAGCACTCGATACACGCTCGAACCGAAACCTGCAAAATTAGTATACGATACTCTCTTGGTTGCTTTTGTTGTTATGTTCACAGTATTCGTCCACGCAGAGTTAAAAAAATCTACTAATAAATGTAGCCTGCTGCTTAGTGATAATGCTTTCTAATGGTGAATTAAAACAATGTAAACAATAAAATCTTTCCTATTTACAATACTAATATAGATTAGAAAGTCAA
>LD688949.1:509677-530562 GCA_003118335.3 Papilio memnon
TACAAGAACCTTGCAGTTCCAAATAACAAATCACATGTTGTTTTTTTTACCAAATACCAAGTGTCCAGAACTAGGCTCGTATACACTTAACATACCCTTAACTTGGAAATTACTTTAAAACGAACGAAGTCTTACTTGTATCATTCACGATGATTTTAGGTTCTTCCTCGTCAGTGAGTTTTGAAGTGCTCAAGTAGATTTGGATACCGCTCAGTATCATACCAATTGAGATCAATAAAATCTGAACGGTGAATTTGGTTTCTACTATCGTCGTCATAACATTGTAACCAACCACGAGACTCATCATACGATAAGCTGAAAGTACACCTGAAAATGCAAAGATTAATGTCATCAGCTGAAGAAGACAGGCGTGAAGTGGGAGCAATTTCACGTTTAGTCTGATGAGTGTGGTGCCGGAGACCTAACTTTAGTCTCTTCCTTCCCACCCTTTTTCTCATAAGAATAGGGTGGAAAGGGAACGTGGATTTGACGGTGGAAGAGACGCATAGGAAGAAGATATATCCTCTTTAGGTGCGTCTCCTCCTCCGTCGATTAAGGCAATGCATCCGCTATTACGAATGTCTATGGGCAGCGGTCGCTTCGCTATTTTGGTGGATTCAGGTGGCCGCTTGCTCCTTTACCACCTTATAATGTATATGAAAAAAAAAGCTTGCCCTTGTGTCTATGGAAGGTCGGCACAGTATCTATACTTTCTTCGGTCTTCCTCTACCTTCGCAGCCACATTCCTAACACTTTCTTGTTTAAGATAAATATATTAAAATTATTAGTTATTAATATAGTATTCCTTGACGAGCCACTTTGGGAATCACTGATTTAAACAAATATAAATACTGACCAAATAAATAAAATTCTTACCATAATGCATGCTCAATCTGGCAGGTGCACGATTGTCCATGTAAATAATACCGTGGCAAAAGGCACTAACCCTCGTAATTCCGAAGATTATGAAAGAATACAGTATGATGGACAATCTAAACGCAGTGCTGGAAGTTAGACTTGATTCTGGAGTCGTGGTGTTGCCGTTACAGTACCCTGAAATGTGTATAATATATTTACTTAAATTGATAATTACTTACAAAAGGTGTACATAATTGTATCGATATTAGCGCCATCTATTATTTATTTTTATATTTCCTGGTTGAATAAATTATCGCCATCTATTGTCGACTAAATACAACTTTTTTTCAATGACTACTTTTTTTTACAATAAATGAATATTGGAATACACACCAATTCCGTCAGGTACAGGTACCTTGGGCACAGCAAACCACAGCAGACCGCTGGCGCCGGATAAGAGACAAGCCACCATGAGCATTTCGCGCCGTCGGTTGCTACCTAACCAGCCTATGACCGGCGACACTAGCGCCTCCAGCAACGACAGCAGAAGTATCAATAAATCTGAAATATATCACAATATCACTATGTTTTAATTCTTAGACTTTTCAAGATGATTATGTAGGGTCAATTTCAATCGCCCTTAAAACACGACACGCTATAGGTTATATATTTTCACGCTATAAAACATAGGGGTGATTTAATTGTAAAAAATGCTTTGCAAGAAACATATAGAATCAACAAGCAAATAGCAGCAAAAATCAAGGTTGCCATGCATTTGTATTATATTTTGACAATGAAAACAGCTAGAACATTACATACCTGGTAGATAACGAGGCAGATCTCCAGCCTTGATGTTTTGTTTGAGTAATCTATAGGCGACTACTTCACCCAGCGTCACAGTTATAATGATACCTAGTAATGTTCCGCGGAAGCTTTCCGCCACAAAAGTGCTGCTGAAAAGACATCCTTTGACTTTGGTCTTCACTGTCAAGAGAATGAAATCGTTATTGGTTAACTAGTTAAATAATAATAATAATAATTAGGACTTTTATTGCCACAAAAACAAACTACAAATAATCATACAAACATCAACCTTAAAGCTAGTAAAATAAAAATGCGGCAAATGGCGGCAAACTCAGCTAATGCAGAGGACGGCGTAGGCCGTTTCTGCGCTGGTTCTCAGCTGGCCCCCCTTAGCTATTAGTTTTTTTTTTAATTCGATTAAATTTAAAGACCACAGAGTGATTTTCAAGTGAGAATGTTTTCATAACGTCGTCGATGATGTAAAGTACCTTAATTAATCTGATAAAAATTGTCTCGAAATGCTCTCCCAATTTTTACGTTAATATTCCTAATAGAGTCTCTCTTTACACACCAGCAAATGTAAATATTTTATTAGTACGTTCGAAAGAGAAGTCGTAACTCAAATGGGAGGACTATTCTTAATTGAATTTTTAAAAAGATATACAGAACGGAAATTAAATAGCGACTGAGTCATATTTCATGAAGTTTTTGTTACATAAAAAGAAGATAAACAATGATAATACTAAATGATAACGTTCGTATTTTAGACAGCATGACAAGATAGAGTTCATTTATTTCACAAAAAAGTAGCCTGAATAAAAAAAGTATTTAATTGAAAAAAAAGAAACAATAATTTACCTGTTGTATATTTAGAAGTCCTTGAAGATGACATTCTATTTTCTTTTAACTTTAGACAAATTACTGTACTGTGTCGTCACAATAACTACAATCCTTGCATTTAATTAACTTGCTTGTCATAAAAATTGTAATTTACTGCTGTAGTCTGAAATGATTCCAAAAATTAAACAAAAAATGGGACCCACTCTTTTCTATATTTTCAAAATCGTATAGAGTATTTTCAAAATCGGTCCTCCAGTGCCATATCGCGTAACACAAATAAAACACATACAGACGAATTGAGTACCTCCTTTTGGGAAGTCGGTCAACAAATGTAAACACCATTAAATGCAATCTGACTGCAAAATTTTTTCAGACCTTTAAAATGTATTTTGTAGTAGGATAGTTACTCAATTTAAAGACTTATGCATGCATAATTTGATAGAGGGTTATTTTTTAATTACCAAAAAAAGCGGCACTTTAAGCCGATCCTAATCATATTTATGAAATAAAAAAATGAAATACGACATTAAAATCCTACTAAAACCTTGATTTTTGGTCGATTGCAATAAATTAGTGTGTGTACATAAAAATTACTAGTCTATCCTCTACATATATGCCAAACATCGAGATCCCTCCAGCAATAAAAACTCTGACAAACAACCTAAACTTTTGCATTTATGATATTAGTATAATAAAATTAACGATTTTTTTTCTGGTAGTTAAAAATAACTTGTATTAAAATGAAAAACAAACTCATCTATACTAATATTATAACGAGGAAAGATTTGTATTTTTGTATGTATTCGATTCACGTTAAAACTACTGGACCGATTTCAAAAATTCTTCCACCGTCAGAAAGGTAATTTATCTGTGAGTAACATAGGCTATATTTTCTAATTTCACGCGGGCGAAGACGCGAGCAACAATTAGTACTTAATAATTTGTTTAGAATTAAACTAAAGTGGCGGAGAGTGGACGGTTCGGTTAAAGAAAAGGAAGTAACTAAGTATAACTACTTTAAAATTAAAGTTTAGACACCTTAACTCCAGCCTCCTATAGACACTCGTAACTTTAAGAACAGTTCACCTTGCTTAAACACAACAATGACTAAGAATGAAAAAGGAAAACTTGAGGCAAATTGCAAAAAAATTTTGCCACTGTTGTAAATTATCTTTCAGATATCTGCAGATCTGCTGACTTTATTTTGATCTAATCTTCAGTTTTGACAGACGTTGGTACTTCATCTGTGAGCGATAAAATCAAATAACTGTGGGTTTACACTGTCAACAAACATGAATAGAACATTTTTTTACTTTCAACAGAACATACATTATAAGAAAGTATACAATATGGTATACTAGCTTTCGCCCACGACTCCGTCCGCGTGGAATTAAAGAAAAACAAAAGTGAGTAGCCTATGTATTCTTCCCGACTATCCTCTACATCTGTGTCAAATTTCATCGAGATCCGTTCAGCCTTTAAGCTACAAACTCTAACAAACATCCATCCATCTAAACCTTCGCATTTATAATATTAGTAAGATAACAAAATATGACAATAAAACCCCTCTATACATTCAGTTCAGCAGTCGAACTGTTAAAACTTACGTGCTAACTTTTAAAACCGTACAGTTAAAATGTTGCCATACGTAAATTTTTACAGTAATTCGATTGTTTAGTTAAAACAAAAGACGAGGGCAATATGTCGCTTTCCACACAAGTCTTACTTAATTTTATTTTTATTTTATTTTTTTATTTATTTTATTTATTTATTTATTTAATATTGACAATATAGCATTTAAACCCACCCAAGGCATGGTAGTGGGTGCCGTAAATATCTCGCCCAGTGGTAGCGATAAATCCGCAAAGGAAATTCACTTTAAAATAAAATATGATAATCTCAAGTTTCATAAATAGGTTTTGAGATAATTTTGTTATTTCCCTGTCATACTCATTCATTCATAACACTCATTCATGACCAACTGTTATCTTTGATGAGTGAAGCAATTTTTACACATAGCTTATGCTATGGGCTAAGGTTATTATGTGCACAGGCTAATGTATTTATTGCAATCGACCAAAAATCAGTCGTATTTTATTTCATAAATATGATAAGCATCGGCTTAAAGTACCGTTTTTTCTTTTTGGTAATTAAAAAATAAACCTCTATCAAATTATGCATGCATAAGTCTCTATACACCTATATAGGTGTACTAATGCCGCGCGCAAGGCTGTGGCCTCTGCCTACCCACTATGAGTTATACTTACGTGCTTGTGTTTTACTAAGAGCGGGTGCACACCTTTATCTAAACTATCGCACAACTGTTGTGCGATTGTCGATTGTTTCGCATTCAACTATTTAGTTGCAAAACTAAAAAACGAGTAGTGTATACCTCCATATAAGCTCATAGGAATCAAAGCGAGATTAAACAGTTGTGCGGTGGTTTAGTCAAAGTTCGGTTCATGCCCTAATATCACCTAAATTTCAGAATTCTACAATAATAAAAATTATTCGCAGCTTTGTTTGTAGTCAAACGTTGAAATAATTTTATGTCATTGTTAATTTCGGAATAAAAGCCAATAATTATATCAAAATAAATTTATATTTTCCTTAAAATTATAATTTAATAACATATTATTTATATCATTTTATACAATTAATAATGTCTTATTAAAAATAATACAGCTTAATTAAGTTCGGTTGAACAGCAGTTTTTGTTTTAAGAATCCGCCTAGAAGAATATTAATAAGTCAAAACCATCACATAAACTTTCTGCTATTTATAAATGTAAGAAAAAAATGCTTCCTCTGTGAACTATCGCAAATTCAAAACTGTTCAGTGCTCCTGCACCTCAGCGGGGAAGCCGCGCGGAGGGGACCCTTCCAGCACTCGTCCGTCCCCCGCGTGCCCTCACACCGCGCTGCAATCAGTGGCGCTCACGATCATCCCTCGGCCACACGTTTTCTGTTTTTTACTTTTTACATATTAATAAACCTTTAACTACCAGCAACTCAGTGTTATTCTACTGTCCCAAGAGGAACGTACCGTCCAACCACAAACAAAAACAAAACTTTAAACAAGAATAGAATAGACAACTAACAACTACAGTTCTTTCTAACGTTATCTACAAATTTACACAGATAGTATTTATCAAGTTAATTACTTTAATTATAAAGAAAACTTACTAAATCATTCCGAACTGAGCTAACATAACCTAAAAATGTACATCTAATAAGTCTTTTAGTTCACATCTAAGTGTTTGATTCTCCAATTAGCTCGACTTGAGCAGTTCTCGCGCGCCGTCGCTCCGCCATCTTGATGTAGACGATGGTTGTGACGGTGATGATGAAGGCGAACACCACCATAATACAACTGACGATGGCTATCGAGTGAGCATGCTGTTTGCTGTGTAGGTGACATCTACCACCTTCCCACCAGATACAATTCATACCTGCCATTACAGAAGAAATATTTTTAGAAACGCGTGGCGTCGGTAGCTCAGGGGTTTAAGCACTTACTTGTAATCTACAGGTGTTGGGTTCGAATCCCACCGTACCAATGTGATTTTTCGAATGTCATATATACATAATTTACTCGTCATTCTTACGGTAAAGGAAAATATCGTGATACCTGCACATATCGGCCGAAAAAATTCAAAGATATGTGTGAAGTCAACCCGCAGTAGGCCAGCGTTGTTGACTATGTAATAGTCACGCCTTAGGGTAAGTTCTGAGCCCCTTAGTAGGGACGTATAGTGAGCTGGTGATGAAAGAACGAACGACCGAATAAATGAACAAGTTAAAAAATGAGTGGATTGACTGAATTATTCAGTGAATAAATAAATGAATGATGACGTCATCGCCGTTAATATTCACAAAACAAAAGATTCCCTATGCATAAAGAAGTGTGACATACAAGAAGTAAAAACTTTTTGGACCTATTTTATATTACCACAAGCAGTTTCCACACGGCATCTGCATGAAATTATAGAAACTTTTTTTAAATTCAATTACAAAGGTCAAAATTCAAATGCACAAATGACAACGAAAGCCTTTGATATTGGTAACAATTGCCGCTACTATGGCAGCCTTGCTTCTTTGATATTGTCTGCTTTTAGTTTTTGTATAATACTTACTTCAGATTTCTTCCAAATTATTCAGTCCCTAAGTTTAATAGCGTGAAAATAAGCCTAAAGCGTTTCATAAGTGTAGGGTTTTTATTAAAAGAGTTATTATTTGAAAACATACTATGATTGCTGACGTCCTACGTAACTAAGTTGTGTGTCTAGTATAGACTTAACTTACCACTTATTCCAATAAATATAAGATGTCCGAAGACGAAGGCGAAGAGCGCGATGAAGGCGCCAGTCAGTCCGAGCAGTACGGACTTGTCGCGGGGCTCCACCGCGCGTATCACTAGAGTGCCTTGCGCTTGGAAAGATAACCCTGGAATTCAATACAAAGAGTTAACATAACTATTTAACTATTAACTTTTAAATATTTTATCTTTTTTTAAATAACTTATTAATAACTATTAACGATAGGTAAAAGTTCAAGCTTGTCGTAAAAAAAAATATTTCTGGCCTTAAACTTTAAAAAATAAATAATCGACAAGTCCTTTGAACGTAAGTATTTTATTAATTACAGTTTGTAAAACTTACAAATATACAACTTTCAAAAATAAGAATTCAAATACTTGAATAACAACGAAGGCCTTTAACATTGGCTGAGGATTGTTTATAAGTTACCATGGCAACCTTGCTGCTATTGATTTGTATGTATGTAATACTTTTTGTCCCTTTCCCGCATGACGGTTTTTTTTTATTTATTTGCCCCCTAAGTTTAATAGCATGAAAAATATCTTGTGACTGCTGACCTCCAATATAATTATGTAGTGTTTGTTTACGCTTGTTATGAAAGTATATCTAAAGAAATTATATAAGCTATTTTATTACATAATAAATGCAACTTACCGGCGAAAGTAAATATCAGTGTGTACAACATTTGGTGCATTTGATAAGCACCATCACAAGAGTTGCCATTGCACGCGCCTTGTGTAGCGCGGCGGAAAGACGCGCAAGAGCAGTTCGCGTAAACTCTGCAAGAAAATCATACTTCATTAGACAATAACTTGGGATACATTTAAAATTATTGTGTTAATTAATTGTTACTTTCGCCCGCGACTCCGTCCGCGTGAAATAAAACAAAAACAAAAGTAAGTAGCCAATGTGTTCTTCCTGACTATCCTCTAGATCTATGTCAAATTTCATTGGGATCCGGTCAGCAGTTAGGCTACAAACTCTAACAAACATCCATCTAAACTTTCGTATTTATACTATTAGTAAGAAGTAAGATTTTACCCTGTAATATAACATTTCTAGGATGTGCTTTTAAATTTTGTATGAAGTAAAAGGTCAATTATATTACTTAATATTATAAATGCGAGTGTTTAGATGTATGGATAGATGTTTGTTAGAGTTTGTAGCCTAGACGGCTGAACAGATCTCGCTGAAATTTGGCATAGACGTAGGGGATAATCTGGAAGACCACATAGACTACTCACTTTTGTCATTTCAATTCCACGCGGATGGAATCGCGGGCGAAAGTTAGTACGGTAATAAAACTCACTGCAAGCCGTCGACCTCATCTATGCCGGAGCAGCCGGCATGGCACGGAGACAGGTACGTGGTCATCTGATCCGCCACGCACACCGGGGCGAACTCCTGCCACTGCGGCGCGCAACTGAACACCACGGTGTAACAATTACCCATCATTATACAAAGTATTGCAATAAAGTAAACTACATGAACTGCTTCAAACAATTAGTTAACGTTCGCTATTAAATGAATAACAGCACTGTTACTTTTTAGAGCGAACGCACACCTTTGACTAAACTATCGCACAACTGTTGTGCGATTGTCGAGTGTTTCGCAGCCCATCAACTGTTTAGTTGCACAACTAAAAATCGAGTATGCGCATCTCCATATAAGCTCATAGCAATCAAAGCGAGACTAAACAGTTCTGAGATATTTTAGTTTCAGGTGCGCTCTTATAATTGCTGCTACTGAGTGCTTGATGGCCATATAATGCTTTTATTGTCGCAAAATCTTTATTATTTAATCAGTACCCGCAGGCTCGGCTGCACTGAGGCTGTGAGTAGTGTTTCCCCTGCAGTCCGGCCACGCTGCCCGTGTCGCAGTTCGTGATCAACGCTATCAGCAGGTACATCAGCACGGAGAAGAAGCACATCTTGGCAGTATGGGTCAGCAAGTCCATTCTCACAATACTCGGCATTATCGGCGGTGTGAACTTCAGCCCTTTGTACTATTTATAACAAGCAAATAAGTAAACAATAACAAAAGAAAAATTACAGATTTCGGGAAGATGATGTATTTGCGTTGCTGATAACGAAAATCGCATTTAAAAAAAAATTGTCTGGCTGTCCGCAAGCCGCGTTTGTTCCGGGTAATCTTCGAAATGTGAATGATTTTAACGGGACTTTCACTGGAGGGTAGCTGACATGGACGGGCATATTATAGGCTACATTATTTTTTAATTCCGCTCTGTCATAATGGCGACCGGACCGCTATCTCTGGAACGGATGAACCAATTTGGACGGGACTTTCACTGGAAGGTAGCTGGTAAAAAGTAGGTTCACGCGTGAATGTTATAGACGACATAATTTTTTTAAATTCCTTGCTAACGAAGTTTGCGGGCGACAGCTCGTAATCAATACAATTAATCAAATTTGAGTGGCTGTATGTCATATCAAACTTGAATTTAAGTAATTTAAGACTAGTGGTCTTGCCGTCTGTGCAGAATTATAAAAAAACTCCTTATATAATCTGTTTAACTCGAGTGGGACTTCTACACTACATCTGTGACAAACATCGAAATCTTTTAATAAAATCAGGCTTATCTCCGAAGGTAGTTTATGTGCGTGGAAGTAACTGAGGCAATTATTTTTATTCGCTGACGAAATCGTGACAAACCGTTAGTTTTAAAAATTCATAGAACTCACCGCAACAGCCAGTATGACAATACTGTTTCGTAATATCTCGGCGTTGTTAAATAAATCATTCCTTTCCAAATGTATGTAGAACTTGGCCTGTAACAAAGTGAATTACTAATGACCGGTTTCCCACTTTTTTAAATAAAATATTAGTAGATTCTCTAACTATCCTAACTAAGCTAAAGGCGTGTGCTAGAGTATGGTTCACAATAGTCGAATAGCAGGATTCGAACCCTCGACCGCATGACCGCACTGCATCGGTAGTGCGTACCCCAAACCATTAGGCTATTGGCGCTAAACCATTCTTTAGTGTTTTGCTTCGATAGCTTCATGAAATGCGTTTCTGGACTACGTAATCTGAGTTTTACTCCTTCGAAATGAAATCAACCTAACGCTAATGAATCTCTAGGTAATAAACTAAATGAAAACTTCAGAAACCCAGCATCATCTTCCTCCTTATCCTACTCCCGTAGGCCCAACAGGTTTTTGTCTTCCACATAACTCTATCATACGTCATCTCAGTCATCATTCCCTTCGTCATCGAGTCACCTTTCGCGCAAATCCATACATATCTTTCTAGGTCTACGTCTACCGGTGTACCACACTCATAACTAACATTCTCCTTGTTACATGCGATTCATCCTTCCTCTTAACAACCCCATACGATGCTAACCTTTTACTCCTTACCTTCTCTACCACTGGGTCTATTCTCAAACTTCCTCTAATACACTCATTAAACTTCAGAAACGCAGCATAAGTAAATAAACATTATAGTGATTTTAGCGCATCAATGTTTCTTACCTTTAGGTAGTCTGTCTGGTGGTAACCGAAGCCCCAGACAGCAGCAGCTATCAGCCCCATGGAGACCATCTGCGTTGTTACCAATGTGTTGGAGAACACTCGATACACGCTCGAACCGAAACCTATTTTTAGAAAAGATTCGATTTATTTCTCATAATTGCAATCTTTAAATTAGCGGTCAGTTGACTTAAAGTAAGCCTTCCACAAGAGTCTCCCTTCTTGGCAGCACCTTCCAGCACTGGCCCAGCATAATTAAGAGCGCGCTATCGCACAACTGTTTAGTCTCGCTTTCATTCATATGAGCTTATATGGAGGTGCGCACTCTACTCGATTTTTAGTTGTTCAACTAAACAATTGAATTAGCTGCGAAACAATCCACAATCACACAATAGTTGTGCGATAGTTTAGTCGAAGGTGTACGCCCGCTCTTAGAGTACGCCAGAAACTGGGGAAGGGCGCTCAGCAATAGTAATTTTAAAGTTAAACCATCAAGTAAAAAGAAATCCGGCATGTTTTTTATTTATATTATAAGGTCGCAAACGAGCGAGCGGCCACTAGAATTCGCCTAAACGACGAAGCGACCTCTGCTCATAGACATGCAGATGCATTACCTACCCTTAATTGTCGGAGAAGAGACGCATAAATTGGATATTCCCCTATCTATTCGTCTCTTCCACCATCAAATCCACTTTTCGTTATCATCCTTCTCTTAATAGAAAAGGGTGGGAAGGGAAAGGGATTAAAATTAGGCATCTCAGCTCGCACCAGACAACACAACAAGCAATCATGCAGAAAACGGACAATTACAATTCAAAACCTAAGACCTTAAACCCATTTATTAATTTCTTTAAAGAAAGACCAACAGCTGTTATTGTTATATCATTATATATGATTAACTATAATATTATATGATTATACCATTAAATAATGCAATTTAATCCGAAATTATTAGACAGCACAGAGTTTTCCAGAGATCAAAAAGTCAACAACCTAAAAGGAGTTGTGTAATTTAAAAACAGACAATGATTTTTTATTAGTTGAGGTTTTTTACTAATTTCTCTACAATTATTTCAAAGTAATTTGATAACTTTATAATAAAATCAGATTATTCTTTATTGTTTTTATCATTTGACTAATTCGTATGAAAACAACACTACCCAATACCACGGTGAACAGGACACCTTGTTTAAATGGATTTAATTGTCCAACGACCAGTTTTAAAGACCATCGTTGTGTCCTGTAGCAAAATCCCAAGCGTCTAAATCTTAGTACTTCTCTGCCTACCGCTTGACTTCATATTGACGATCTTAGGAACGAAAGGCGAAGTCTCACTTAAATCATTATCGATAGTTTTCGGCTGTAAGTCATCTTCCCTGGCTCGCGCAGTATTTAAATATATTTGGAGAGCGTTGATCATGATACCGATGGCCAGCATCAGAATCTGAATTGTTAGATTCGTTTCCACGATAGTTGTCATAATGTTGTAACCCACAGCGAGACCGAGAAGACGAAACGCTGTAAGAACACCTAAAAAAAACAATAAGCTCTAATTTTCACAATTTTAAGACGAATTTCTTATGCAATAAGGTCTTTTCAAAAGTCGGTGGCTCAGGGGTTTAAGCAATTGACTTGTAATCTACAGGTCTTGGGTTCGAATCCCGCCATGTACCAATGTGATTTCGATTTTTCGAATTTTCATATGTACAACATTTACCTACTTTCTTAAGGTGAAGGAAAACATCGTGATACAACCTGCACATATCGACGAAGAAATTCAAAGATATGTATGAAGTCAACCAACCCGCTGGCCAGCGTGGTTGACTATGGCCTAGTCACCCTAACTTAGGATAGGCTCCGAGCCCCTCGGTGCGGACGTATAGTGAGCTGGTGATGAAGGGTTTCTATTTTTTATCCATTTGATTATAATTTGCGATATAGTTATTTAAAATTTCTCCAACACCAAAATTTTTGGATTCTTTAATATTTTCTATCACTTACCATAATGCATGCTCAATCTGGCAGGTGCTCGATTGTCCATGTAAGTGATACCGTGACAAAAAGCTATAATCCTTGTCACTCCGAAAACAAGGAAAGTGTAGAGGATGATGGACAATCTGATCGGTGTATTGAAAGTTGGATTGAAATCTGGGATCGTGTTATTACTGTTACAAAATCCTGAAATAATTGAAAAAGTAAAGTTTTTGCAGCAGGTGGAAATCCTCTTATAGTAGTTTTTGGTAGGGAGACAGTAAACATTTTATATTTTCTCTTGTATTGTATTTTTTTTATAGTAATTATTAAGATATGAGAACGAAACAATGGGTACGCATTGACTCCAGCGCATTTTATTAAAACTTCTTGGTGTGCTAGTATTAAAATTCATACCTATACTTTCAGGGACAGTGACAGTGGGTAATGCGAACCACAGTAGAGAGCTGGCGCCGGACACGAGACAAGCTATCATCAGCATCTCACGCCGCTGATTGCTGCCCAACCAGCCTATAACCGGCGACACTAACACCTCCAGTAGAGCCAGCAGAAGTATCAATAAATCTGAAAAACATCACAACTTTAGAAACTTTAAAAAGCCCTACATTTACGACACGCTTTAGGCTATATATTTTCACGTTATTAAACTTAGGAAGTAAATAATTTGGAAAAAACCGTCATGCCGGAAAAGGACAAAACTACAAGCCGACAACATCAAGAAAGCCAGGTTGCCATGGCAACGTTAAATGTTATCCAATGGCAAAGGCCTTTGTTGTATTTATATACCTGTTATATAATGAGGCAGATCTCCAGCTTTTATATTCTGTTTGAGTAATCTGTAGCCGACTACTTCACCCAGCGTCACAGTTATAATGATACCTAGTAATGTTCCGCGGAAGCTTTCCGCCACAAAAGTGCTGCTGAAAAGACATCCTTTGACCTTGGCCTTTACTGTAATGAGAAATGTCAAATTAGGTTTACACTATAGCCTTGCTGTCAGTTTCTACTGTGAAAACTATTGTATAAAAACATGCTGATTTCCTTATCCTCTTTGAAGAGAAAGAAGCAGAGATAGAAAGACACAAAAAAATTCACGGCAAAGTCTCGTAATGGACTTTTCGTTACGCGAAAGAGATGAAACTCATAATACATGTGGAGTAAAAGAGAGCAATGTACTTCTAATTAGTGCATTGTATAAATAAATTGCCTTTGTTTGTGAAACTTCAAATTACCTGTGTTAAAATCAGGCATCCTTGATGTAGACATCAAAAAAATTTAAGACTAATTCGAGATGTCTTAAGAAAAATCAGTCTTTCTTGATAACTTTATATAATACTGCCAAATTCTAAATCTGTAACAGATAATAAACATTTAATAATTTATTAATTTCGTAACATTAATAATAAGACAATTATAAATAATAATACAATTATAAAACAGAAGAATTGAATTTCGTTTATTCAAAAAAAGAAAAGGAATTCAGTATGTGCTGCGGTGTACACCGAAGCGCTTTTCAATGAATCTTAGAACAGAACACGGAGTTTTTTAGAAGAGAAGAAAAAACGAGAACATGTACATAATACTCGGTCACAATTAGAAAACTTAATCTAAATTTAAGGAGAAATATGAATAAAATTGAGGACCTTCTTTTGGGAAGTCGGTTAAAAAGATTACTAAAGAACGAGGTTTACGGAACGCGGCCTTGCCCGGACAACACACAGTTATTTTACCATGAGTCATTTATAATGTTATCATTGATAAGATAAATAATTATTTTGAGATAGAACCGCCTTTTATTTACACTTATTTCCTATATGAAACTCACGGTGGCTTCAAACAATAAATATAGAGCTACACTTTACGCGTTGCGAACCGATGATGGCCAGGAGTGGCGAACCACTGACATGCGTGACACTAACGGCACACGACATATGAAGTAGACGCACTATGGAATTAACGTAATAATCGCAGTCAAAATTATTCGTTGGCATGTCTAAGATCATGAGTTTATGTGCCAGAGCCTGAATTACAGTCCTCTTCCCTTCCCACCGTATTAGTAAATGATGGGAAGGGATTTATGTGGTGGGGGAGGAATATAAGGGGGAAATGTGGAAAAACCATTTGAATTAGTGAATAAGATTAGTAACAATGATAAAGTCGATAATAATATATAAATTTTGTAAGTATTTTAATCACCGAATGAAATCACCGATAATAATGGAAGTATGCGATTTTTTTAGGTCACTTTTGATTATAATCTACTAGCATTCGCCCGCGACTCCGTTCGCGTGAAATTAAAAACAACAGTTAAGTTGCAAAAGTAATGATTGTGTATTATTAAAAACTAATTTGTCTACTTTGTACGCGTAGAATTAAAAAAAAAACGTAAGTAGTAAGTAGCCTATGTGTTCTTCCAGACTATCCTCTACTATGTTAAACTTGATCGAAATCCGTTCAGCAGCTTAGGCTACAAACTCTAACAAACATTCATCCATCTAAACATTTGCATTTATAATATTAGTAATTTTCTAAGATAAGGCTTAGCGGACTGTCGCGAAAGCAAAACGAAACGAAGCGAAAATTTACATGAAGCTGGCATAGATTTGGATCGTTTTAACGAAGTACGAAGTTAACTATAAAACGTGGATTAAACTCTGGATTTCATTTTTGCTCTATTATTTTTTTTCAGGTTATTTTGTGTTATACGGACGGCCTGACATGAGGTCCTTGGGCGAAATATTAAGGCATCTCCTTTTTATCCCCTGGGAGAGGTGTTAACAGGCTCAAATTAGACCTTGTAATTTGCAGACTCGTACTTATAAGCCCCTTTCTATCCAAAGTCCAGGACGGTCGTACAAACGCGCTCTACCCTAATGCCGACCTTCCGGTAGTTGTGAAAAAAACAATCAATACTACGGCATATTTCATACATTAGTAAAATACTGTATTATCTGTGCTATAAATAACAACAGAATAAAAAAAATGCTAAATACATCTCATACTCTCGTTAATACAGATATTGATGGTATCTTCTATCTAAATATAATGATTTTATTCGCATGTCATACAAAAATCGATTATGCGAATTTTGTTTAAATCGTTAAACACGCGTTTTCTCTCGAACGAAACTAAGATGAGCGCTGTGTACGTCTGTCATCTGTGTGTTCTGCTTTTTTTTGTTTTTCCTTGTCTATAATATACTTAATCTGGTTTTGAATTTTAAACATGCAATTGGTGTAACCTTTTTAATAAATAAATAAATAAGATTAGTTAGGAATAGTAGAAAACTATTCCAATTTAATTTAATTACATAGTTACGTATTTTGTCACCTTTATAGGTTAATTATAATTATAATTGATTACAATATACTAAAAATAAAACTCACCAAAATATCCTAATTATTGTATAATAAATACAGTATTTAAATATCGTAGTTTAAAATCTTCAAATCATATTAACCCATTTATTTAAATTGTATCAACAATTATCACAGGCTGTAAATACTAAACACCTTTGCCGCGTCTCGCTTGGAATGACAAATGTAACAACGGTCTACGTCAGTCTGCGCGCCAAAAAATGACAGTATCGTTATATATAATTTTACAAATTAAGTTTTAATCTGATTAAACCTTATCTGTAAACTAGCTGTTTACGTCCCGCTTCGTCGGCATGAAATCATAGATTATATTGTTACTTTGAAGTCGGTGTCCGCCGAGTAGTTTAGCATTTCTGAACAAAGAACCCAAAATTCTCCTTTGAGTCGCATGTTGCATTTTTTTAGTGAGCAATTTTTCTTTTGATCTCTCCTAATTCAGAAGTCAGAATTATATACAAAGAGCAGTTATAATGTTTTCGCTTAAAGGAAATATTTATTTTAAAGAATATAAGCAAGGCTTACCAGATCCGAGTGAGAGACCCTATGTGATTACATAGTCTAAAAAACAACTCCCTGTACTTTTATCTAAGTAAAAGGTACAAATTAAAAACAAAAAGCTGAATTAATCCACTTATCACGAATTCATAATCAGAAACACTTACAAATATAATATAAAAAAAAACGTTCACTGTATCATATGATTTTCGATAGAATTTTAAACTCCACTTTCATTTAACTATACTCGTATAGATAAAAAATTGATTTTCAGAATTATTTATTTGTTTCTGTTTTGTTAATACTTGGATACAAGTCCGTGGAATACTGGAATAACCTGACTAACGATGTTCTACTATCAAATGATATTCCGAACTGTTACGCGTTTATCTTGGTGCTTAATTAACGATAGTAATTACGCTTAGAACTATGTCGCCATAGTAGATAAGTTCAAATTAATTGCGAAAGAAAACCAACAAGAGAAAATCATAGTTCGATTTCTCACTTTTACGTTTCTAATGGCCGGTTTCCCAGCTAAAAAACATTCGTTAGTGTTTTTGGTTCGATAACTTCATGAAATTCGTTTCCGAACTACGTCACTTGAGTTTTACTCTAATTAAACTTAGATTAAGTTATCACTAATGAATCATTAGGTAATGATAAAATGAATGGAAACATCAGCAAGCCAGTATAAGTCAGGTTGGCTTAACTCTATAAGCAGTGTTGTCGCCGAGTATAAAATGCCCATGTCAGATGTTAGTACGGATAAACGAAAGTCGGCAGGATCATCTTGGAGTTTACTCTTTGCAATGTACAGTTAAAGAATTATCCTTCCCACTTAGGATCGAATATCGTACAGCAAATTATCATAATGCCTAGTTTCCACTTGGTTAGTAATTTAGTCGTCACCAGCTCACTATACGTCCCCACCGAGGGGCTCGAAGCCTACCCTAAGTTAGGGTGACTAGGCCATAGTCAACCACGCTGGCCAAGTTCGGGTTGGTTGACTTCACACATATCTTTGAATTTCTTCGCCGATATGTGCAGACATCACGATGTTTTCCTTCACCGTAAGAACGCCGGGTAAATTATGTACATATGAAACTCAAAATTCGAAAATCACATTGGTACATGGCGGGATTCGAAACCAGACCTGTAGATTACAAGTCAAGTGCTTAAACCCCTGAGCCACCAACGCTCTTTTGTGTTAGTAATTTAGTCGAATAACTCGTAATTTAATAACTACAACGTGTCAGAACAATATGTACTGGCAACTAGGCGAACGATAATTTAGCAAGCATATTGTGACAAGCTTTTCTAAATCAGTTAAAGGCGCTCTCATGGTTAGTTCTTTCAAAAAATGTGTTAAACCTATTAACGCTTAGATAATATTTACGAAAACATGACCTAAATGAACAAACATGACTACAGATATAGTACAAAGACCTTGCAATACTTTTTGACAGGATGGCGCTAGTGAGCTATCACAATTAGATTGACTTATGGCCTAGTGGTCTTATAACGTTTTCGTTCTACCTATTCTGAATGACCTTTCATAAAAATGGGTAGGATAATCGACTACAACACAAATGATATCACCAGATGTAACGTGAATAATAACACAACGCTGAAGTCAGAACAGTCATCGAATTAATCAAATAATACCAGTTATCTTATGTCTGTCAAATCTCGAGATGAGGTTTTGTAAACCATGAGTCATGAGTTATGATTGTATTGTGTGCCAATATGATAAGAATAACACATACAAATAAGGGCATCTATATCTATACTAATATAATAAAGCGTAAACATACACTTCTTTGTTGCCAAAGATGTCAGCAATTACAGCATATTTTTGAATAATTCTTTTTATAATAAAACGCCCTACACTTACGTCATGCTTTAGGCTATATATTTTCACGCTATTAAACTTAGGGGTAAATATTTTGGATAAAAACTCTAATGTGGGATAGAGACCATAAGTTGCTGCCAACATCAAGGAAAAAAGAAGGCCATAGTTTGTCATCACGTCATGTCATTTTGACATTTGCAATTGATAATTTGACAAATAATTTCACGCGGATGAAGCCGCAAGGGAACAGCTAGTTTTGCAATAAAACTCAATTACAAATCTAAAAATTTAAACACGCAAACAACGAAGCCCTTTGCGCTTAAGCAGTCACCATTACTATAGTTTGCTTATTTGCTGGTATTGGCTTGTAGTTTTAATCCTTTTCTAGCATGACAACTTCTTCCAATTATACTTCATACTAATACTAATATTATAAATGCGAAAGTTTAGATGGATGGATGTTTGTTAGTGTTTGTAGCCTAAACGGTTGAACGGATTTCGATTAAATATGGTATAGATGTAGACGATAGTCTGGAAGAACACTTAGGCTACTAACATTTGTTTTTTTTAATTCCACGAGGACGGAATCGCGGGCGAAAGCTAGTTAAATCAATAAAATGAACAGGAATTATTTCTCGTTATGTTATTATCAATGTCATTATCACATACTAGCTGTTGCTCGCGACTTCTCCCGCGTGAGTATGAAAATAATAAAAAAGTATAGCCTACGTTACTCACTGATAACGTAGTTTTTTAATGGGAAAGAATTTTTGAAATCGTCCCAATAGTTTCCGAGTTATTTCAATACATACAAATATACAAATGATCTTTATCATATTAGAATCTTTATAACTAAACTAGCTGTTCCCATGCGGCTTCATCCGCGTGAAAGTATAACAAGTTTCTTTTATTATTTACATTTGTCAAATTATCAATTGCAAATGTCAAAATGACATGACATGATGACAAACCATCGCAAACCTTGATATTGGCAGCAACTTATGGTCTCTTTCCCACATTAGGGTTTTTATCCAAAATATTTACCCCCTAAGTTTAATGGCGTGAAAATATATAGCCTAAAGCGTAACGTAAGTGTAGGGATTCTTATTAAAAAAATAATTATTCAAAAATATGCTGTAATTGCTGACATCTTAGGCAACGAAGAAGTGTGTGTTTACGCTTTATTATATTAGTATAGATAAATCCCATGGAAATTTAATTCGATATATATTACTTAAAAAGTAAATACAATTAATTATTTTTATACATGGTTTTGAGGATTTATCAACAAAAAAGGTTAATACTGCCTCAAACGGAGAGTTTTTTCACCTTACCGTTTTTTAGTTTTATTCTACACTTCGGTTTCTATTCACAGTTTACTTAGCCAACCACATCATAAGTCACACGCGGATGTACTAATAAACATGTAGAGGTACAACAAGACATCTTAAGTAAATATTTGTTAACAAAAACGTAAGTCGTTTTGACCTCGTAATCGGAGAGAAAGTGTTACAACTCTTGAAACCATAAAATGCTCAAATCTAAACTGATTTTTAGCTAAAACGTGAGCTTCATCTTACTAATATTATAAATACGAAAGTTTAGATGGATGTTTGTTAGAGTTTGTAGCCTAAACGGCTAAACGGATCTAGATGAAATTTGGTATAGACGTAGAGGATTGTCTGGAAGAACACATAGGGTGCTTACTTTTCTTTTTTTAATTCAACGCAGACGGAGTCGCGGGCGAAAGCTAGTGGTTAATAAAACAGACAAATAAGGAATCTTCTTTTTTACACGTTAATATTATTGAAGATTTCCCTCACGGAAATATTCTTACATTATTCTATTAAAATAATTAGTCACATGACTCCTAACCCTTGTTCATTAACGAATTTGATATTTTCTAAAACGAAACAAAATGATAATGTAATTGGTGATGTCATTTAAATTAAGGGTTTTCCAAATTATTTAAAACGGATTAAAACCATTGGATTACCTCACTTGATAATAAATATTACGTAATTATTTGTAAACGCTGTTTCCTTTTGGCGTTATTTGTGATACATGTTTCTGTCTCTGTTTGTTTCAAAGTAAATGAGAGGGATGAGAATGTTATTTTTATAAGCGGTTTTCATAAAAACCTACATTAAAAACGATAACGTTAGTTTTTCGTTGTTTAATCTGTGCAGATAATGTCTACATAAATATTTATAATTACATTTTCTAAGAAAATTTTATATGCTTTGTTTAGTTACCGATTGAAGATAAGACTGAACAAATAAAAGTCACGTAAATATAACCTATAAATGGACTATTTCATACAAGTTTGCAGTCTTTAGCTAAAAGGAAATCATTTAAAAAAATACCGCGGAAAAAGACAACAACAGGTGACCAACGTCCTTTTTTCACCTTGACTTTTTGCTAAGAATTGCATATTTTTAGGTTATAAATCTATTGTACATCTAAAAAGTCGATTAAGTTATGTACATTATGTTTTTATATCATTCAATTTATGTGATTTAAAAAAAAAACATTTTAAAACAGTCAGTAAGGACGTACAGACACTAAGTAGATTCAACCGATACTTACATCTAATGTGTCTTAAATTAGCTAATCGGTCTAGTTATTTTGAGTTCTTTCGTTAAATACATAAATACAATACTTTCCTCTTTATAATTTACTTTCTGTTCTCGTGCAGCTTTGAGAGAGCTAGCATGAGATTATAAAATAATATTGTTTACATATGTAAAACTTTCAATTGCAAATGTCAGAATTCAAGCGCACAGATGATTACGAAGGCCTTTGACATTGGACAACAATTACCGCTACCGTGGCTTCTTTGCTGCTATTTGCTTGTT
>LD688949.1:554332-567044 GCA_003118335.3 Papilio memnon
AAATCTGATCTTCAATCAATAAAACTTTTATAATGTCAAGAAAAAACGCCTATTTCTAAATGATTTTGTTAAAATAAATATTGTTATCAAAGAATTCGTTTTATTTTCATCCTTATATTAGTGTCTTTTTGACTAGCTATCCTCCGCGACTCCGTATACGCAATATAAAAGAAGTACCCTATGTACAGACTATGTTCTACATCTGAGACAAATTTCATTGATTTCTAAGCCGATTGGGGACACGTAACACATCCATCCAAACTTTCGCATTTGTAAGATATGGTTAAAAAAATCGCACGAAAGTTGCATTATACTCATATTATAAATGCGAAAGTTTAGATGGATGGATGGATGGATGTTTGTTAGAGTTTGTAGCTTAAACGGCTGAACGGATTTCGATATAATTTGGTATAGATGTAGAGGGTAGCCTGGAAGAACACATAGGTTACTCACTTTTGTTTTTTTTATACCACGCGGTCGGAGTCGCGGGCGAAAGCTAGTTTGTAATAAAAGAAAAATGGTTTAAATGGCAACCCAATAAAATCAAAGCTATTTTTTATTTAATTCGAGACACAATTCAAAGACATTTATTTCTTTAGTATTAGAAATGAGAAAAAAAAAATCGAATATTAAAAATAAAAATGCAAGAATCATTTAAAAAGCTTTATTTATAATAAACATTAGTTAATAAAGTATTTATTTAAGTGCAAACGTGTATGAATAAGTTACATGATATGGCCGATGTCTGGATATGAAGGTAGTTTATCTGCGCTTCACGGCTTCTGGCAGAGAAGGAGTCTTTCGGCCTCGGCCTGAAAAAAAGAACAAAAAATAAGACAATTACGTTAGATGCTACATTGCGTACTGAATTCACATCTTTAAAAAAAATAAATAACTATGGTTTCGTTCAAATCATTATTCCAGGGAAAAAGACATTAATTAGAATTTTTACGATTCAAATTTTAACTTACAATTTTACTTTTACTTAAATATTATATGGTCAAATGATAAATTAGCTTTAGGTACTTAAATTACTAAAAAAAATAACAAAATCCCGCCAGAAAATCATTAGGTACACTCTTCTTAAAAGCGCTAAATAGCGTCTCACCACGATCCTACCTAATAAGTGGTAATGTTCTAGTAACACAAATGTCTATTCACTCTACTTTTGAAAGCCCCCCACAATACTTAAACGGAAAAAAACTGATGTAGTTGCCATAGTTGAAGGTGGAACTGCTGTTCCAACTTTTTGCTGTACGCTAAACGATGACTGAAACCGTTATAAAAGACATCAAATTAAGAATATACCTGGATCATTTTGTAAATGTTGGAGATAGCTTCGTCGTTACGGCAGGGCATTGTGGCCATCATCGTGCCCATGGAGCGCTTGCCGCCCCAGCTCGAAGTGAAGGTCAGCTGGGCCTCAGCCAGCAAGCAGATGCACGCAGCCAGGAAGAAGATGACGAGGAACTTGTACATTTTGATTGTTTAAACTTGTGGAACCGTACTGAAGGAATGTTGATTGCTGTGAAGCTGGGAGACGTCTGATGCTTTGAGATAAAAGCTAGCAGTATTTATACGTGTTAGACAAATTAAGGAAGCCCTGTTTTAATTTGTCTTCTCGACCAATTATGATGTTTGTTCTGTGATTTTTTTTTTATTTCTAAGTAGGCAAAAGCAATTTGAGTAGGTTGTAATGGAAAGTTTTCGTTGGACTTTGATTACATTCGTTGTTGGTCGTTGCGGACTTTTGTCATTTAAACATTATTATAACTTTGGAAGTACATGTAATTATTTGAAAACACTAACTTCTTATTAGATTCGTGTTTATACCGTCGATTAAACATAGATTAGCTTCTACTACCGCATCACTAGTACATGTTGAAATCTCATGCCATATAAGAAAATAAGACAATGTTATGTTGGAAACAGCATTTTAGTCTCAAGATGTTTTTAAAACTACATATGTAGTACCGCTGGAGTGTTTCAAGTTATCGATATAATTAAATCACTTAAGAATCCATCTTATGCCACAGATTTTTCTATATTTACGATACGATAATAACAATTGTATTCTGGAATTTTCCACGACAAAACAAATTTCAATCACATCTCACAATTAATTTGTCTTCAGAAACCTTACAAATGTCTTGCTCGCGATATAAAAAGGGACAGCCCAGCAAAAGAGAATCATTCGAAAAGCAACATGGAAGAACTCACTGGTTTCAAAACCTACAAACGTATTATTATTTGCGTTACATTCGTTTTAAATATATTAACTTCGACAAATGGTCAGCTCATCTTCACGTCATTCTGGAAGCCAAAACCTGGAGATCAAATGACAATGCCAAACGAGTAACAATGCTTGAAGTAAGTTTTTTTTTAATTACTTATTAAAATGTTTACTGATGTATATTATGTTATACGAATATCTGGAATTCAGTAGTTTTTAGTATTACAGGCCATAGGAAGCCACATATTTTACTGATGAATTGGATAGTTAAACTGTACAGTTGTGTTTTATTGAAAGTTCAGTTAAAACTGAAGCTGTAATGGGCTAAAGGAATTATTGTAATTTTCTTTTTACTGTTACATTTTTTTAAAAGGGTAAAATTCCTCAATTTAATTTTGTTCAACTACAGCTATGTTTAAAAATTACATTTGCTGCCTTCCGACTTGTGCAGTACGGAAAGGATAACATTTTCAGCTAGACGGTTCAATTTCAATGTTTTATTGGAAGGCGAAAATAATAAACGAACTTGGATGGGTATAATTTTATTAAAATTCTTTTCACATTTACCAGACATTAAAATAATAGTATGAAGAAATACAATAATTCATAATGACATACAGAGATACATTTTAGAAGTTTGTAGTGCTGGCAACATTTGGAAAAGTAACAAATAGCTCTATAGTTCATGATCTCAATGACGATTTAATTTACATTCCGATTCAGAGAACTACATATGTAATTAGGAAATGCCTTTTTGACCTTATACTTGAAGTAAATATTTTGAAATACATATAAGAGAGCTATTTATTTGACATTCATTCATAAATGAATTTGTTTTTTAAATTTCAGATGCACTGCGCCGATTCTGAATCTGAACCGAATGGATGAAAACTTTTTGTTGCCAGTATTAAATCACTCTTTGGTAGTTTTATCTATGTTTTAGTCGGAATTGTTTATTTATCTACTTGTTTTTTTATCTATATTTTTCATCACAGCCCGAGAATATCTAAAGGAGACATATCTAAGTTGCAGTTGATTATATAACGATTAGAGTGATTGAAACTAAATTATGATATATCAAATTGTTGAAAATGGCTGTGTGATTTATGTTTATTAACGTTGTATTGTATATCTTTAAGTTAATTCTTATATGCTTTTATCAATGTGACATTACAAGTGTTGCCACATGTATTTAAATTAACAATACAGAATATATGAATCTATAATTCTTTCTAATCTTCCCAAATATGTATAACAACCTAAATTTAAAATAAAAGGACGGAAATAGAAAACTGAGCAAGAAATATACAAACATAACAATAGTGAAACCATTTTATCGAGCGATCTTAGTTATCAGATAACTCAACGTGGATACATAACCCGTACATAGCGTAAAATAACATCAAGCTGCCTTCGATTATGCAATACAACCAGATATAGCGACTGTGATAGCTTAAAACAACAATATACAGAGAGTGGTGACTTGGAACAAGATTCTGATTGAAACAGACTGTACGTAACATCTCTCGTCTCTGTTCTTCTCAAAGATATTCAGAGTGATGACTATATTTTAACAAAACTCATAATTGAGATGGTACAAGATTCGATACTCAAATCATAAGTCCAAACGCCATAATGTTTTTATAATGTTGAATGAGACCAAAAATGGTGTAGCTTCTTTGATTTAAAATGAACATTTAATTCGATAACATGTTTTATTTTTAATTAATTATCTGTCAAAATCCTGCTCCAAGTGTTAGGAAACATTAAATTTATTTACAGTGTGATAAGTTGCTGTGTGACGTCAAATGGCCTAAAAGGTCTTACGATAATCTTATGCATAATATAAATAACTGTACACTGAGCGACACAGGTGTAGAAAGTAGGCCTGATTATTTACACACATCATTCGTACCTACGATATCCATTGTAACATTGCTTTAAAATAAAAAAAGTTTTGCTTCAAAATTATATAATTGCGTTCAATTAGGACTTATACAGATTATATTGGTAAAAACTGTAAGGGTACAGATAAAAAATTACTAATACCATAGACAGCAAGAGGTTAAATTTTAAAACAATGTTGCCATGTGAAATGTGAATCTACTTATCATCTAAACATGTAAAGATTAAAATGTGTTTCACAAATCCATTTGTCTCATAGACGATAGTACTTAGTAAAGACAGCTAAAGTATCTATGCCATTTAGGGATAATACATACTTTTGTATCTGAGATATTAATTATTTCGCGCCCTTTTATGTATGTACCAACCTTTATAGCAAGTGTCTTATGTTGTCTAAAATCTAAACATACAGGGATTATTCATATTAATATTCTAAATTGATGATTATATGCCATATAGTTATGATACTCTAACATATAGATTAAAAATTCGGGTACTCTAATTTATATTTAATGAATGATGGAATATTTAAAATAGTTTTACTGAAGCGGTGGTGTACTATGTGCTAGGTTATACCGCGGCCGCGGGGTGAACAGTAAACTTGTCGAAAACATCTTCTCCATCTATGTAACTATACATTTATCTACTTGATTAATATTATTTTGAATTTTCAACTGTGCTCCAGTCAGATAGACTTGTAGATATCTATATTAGTAGGATAGTATGATTATTACATAATCCGTTAAATAATATTTTCTACGGATTGGTAATGCTGATGTCTTAGATCGATTCCGTTTCGTTATCGCAATGTTGGCTGCTTTAAATATTAATGCATAGTGTTACCAGTTCAGAATAAGTTTCCATTTTAGTAGAAACAACTAAGTCGTTAAGACTTTAAAATGTATTTTACATTGATGGTTACTGGTCAGTCATTAGTTGGAGATTGGATATTTTCACAAAATTACACACGATAAGAAAAGGAATTGACCTGCGAATATGGATACATCAGACACTGCAATAGACTATAATGTATTTGTGGTAAATGCTTTGTGTTCGTGTGGTGTGGTGGACGAGCGTACGTTGGCGAGGGTCCGCGAGCGGGCTGCGGGGCGGGGGCTAAAGTGACCTTGAGCGCGTGAGTCAGGACTGGGGCTAGAGGGGCTAGAGGGGCATGGAGCGCGTGAGGCGCACGGGTCGGGGGCGGGGGCGGGGGCGGTGCGCGGGCGTGTGACGAGGGGCGGGGGGGCGCGGCGGCGGGCGCAGGCAGGCGCAGTAGGCGACCGCGAACAGCACGTATGGCGCGAGCACCGCGCTCACCAGCCGCGCCACGTCCGGCGCGCCCGACGCTTCGCGCGAGAATCACTTCTCCTCGTCCTCGTCGCGGAAAAGGTAGGTCGACCTGGTGATAACACACCACATGTCACCATCACATGTGACAGACAGCTCGAGACGGAGAAAATGCTATCATTCGTCATCATAGTGTTAAGATAATCGGTAACACGCTGGAGAACGTGGTAACACTTCATCATCGACATACATGTCCATAGCTATTATATTTGTCAATGTCATATAGGAATAATTAAGGATAGCGCGCCATGCTGACGGGAGTTGATACTCAGTCTAATTACGTTGTTACAATTATATTTATGTCTAAAAATAGTTAAAATGTCCGATTTTGTCTTCTTACTTTATTCATTAACTTTTTCATCATAGACAATTTGGAGAAAAAAAACTTTTTTAAACCTAAAAAACTGTAAAGTCACATCTGCCATGCACTCACCAGTAGGCTAAGTTGAAGAGAGCGAAGACGAGAGGGAAGGTGATGCGTGAGATGACGTCGATGCGCTTGGAGCGCGTGGGGAACTTGGACATCCAGAGGCGGCAGCAGTTCTTGGGCTTGCTGGTGATGTGGATCTCGCACTGACGCATCTTGGAGTCACCGGCGCGCATCAGCGGCTTCTGTCGGTTGCAGACCAGTCAGGGAGGACGGACACATTGCATCGAAAGTATACATCGAGCCATTTCACATTCTCTACACTGTCTATGATTATTTAATGATCCTTAGATAAAATTAAATAACTCCAAATATACAAGAATCCGAATGGCTGCACTTCTAAATATCGGGGGAAGAATACGAAATCAGATAAACAGTTTGGTTTTAAAGCGACAACAATATTTCTGACAGAGTGACGAGCATAGATTATTGCATTTTCAGATCAAGCCCGAGCTCACCATAGCGAATGTAGCATTGCTATCAGTATCTAGCAGATCAGATGCCGCATCCATACTGGCCGCCGCCTCCATCTCCCGTCTCGTTTTCTTCAGGTTCTCGCGGTGCATGTCGGAGCGAGACGCATAGTTGACGAGCGCGAACTCCAGCAGCGCCCCGAAGACGAACGTCAAGCAGACGCCGGTCCACACGTCGATAGCCTTAGTGTAGGAGACGGGCGGCAGAGATGCGTTGATGCCGGACGATTGAGTCGCCATTGTCAAGAGAGTTGTTACTCCTAAATACGAAATTGATTACCAAAATGAAATAAATACAGGTATTTTAGGTTCTAGATTTAGATCAAGGGTTATTAGATGTAAACCAGTAGTAAAGAAGGCATCAAACAAAACTGAACCTGAAGGTGATTTTAAACTAAGTCCAATATTGAATGTACCTAGAGAGACGCGCGCGGGCACAGCGCCCTGGTCGAGCCAGAAGGAGACCCAGGAGACGATGACGAGCATGCAGCACGGGATGTAAATCTGGATGAGATAGTAACTGAACTCCCGCTTGAACAGCAGGTCCACCTTCAGACAACTGTATTCACCTGTATGATTTAATTTAGAAAATAAGAAAATAGCCATCCAAAATACCACACGAGGTAAAATTCGCCTATAACAGAAAGAAAAATACGATATTCTAAACATTTTTAATTTAACCAAACACCTTATAGTATGGCTATAAAGTTTTTGGAAGACAAATGAGAACAAGACTTACCAGTATTAGTCTTGCTGTTGCAATAGTCAGTTAAGAACTTCTCCAAGGTAAAACGAGGCAGGTGCAGATTCTTCACCACCTGGACAGGATCACCTTCTTTCCACAGGAACACCAGGTCATCGGTCGTCCAGCCATCTGGGTGAAGCATTTACATATTAAAGCATTACCCAATTACGACGAGGTAAACATCGATGCATGCGAACATGCGAAGAAATATAAAACTAACAGCCTAATCTCCCCTATATCAATATACATAAAGCACTTTGCTGTAAATAACAAACATATTAGTAATCTTAATCTATAAATAGCGTCTCATATGTGCAATAATGTGGTACAACTCAAAACACATGGCAACATTGTTTATATTCCCTAAATAAAAACCGATCTACTCACGAATTAGCAGAGATTCAAAATAGAAATCTTTAAAGTAATCGAATTCTACCTTGAAATTGTTAAAATGTTTTTTTACTCCACTGGAAATGATTTGATTCTGTTGTGTTTTTTTAAACGTTGCCTTTCTGATTTTTGCTTCTATAATTTAGGACCGATAAGTTACAATCGAAAACTTATTTCCCTTCTCTTGTCTGAATAAGTTTACTCACAGCTAGCCATCCTTAGGGAGCAGGTTTGCTTGTCGAGGGGGTACAGCTTGAGGTTCATGGGGCAGGAGAGGGTCAGCGAGATCCGAATGCTGTACAGCACGTTGCCGTTGGGGAAGATACGGATGTATACGTTGGGCATGATGATGTTATGGAAGTGACCCTCCTTCTCATTAGAGAAGAATAGATCAGGCATCCACACCCTGTTCGCCTCCGTCAGGGTCAGGTACTTGAGACGTCCTGACAGAGATAGAGGTAACTTGTTATGTTATAAGTGCAACAAAGTACTTAAATTATGCTAAACATTCGCTTTAGTTTAGTATAATAGCGTCTTTATTAAGTTACTAACCTCCTAAGTTATTAAATTTCAGCCTTTCATCCAACCACTGTTCCCTGAACGTCAATTGTACTGAATATTCCTGAAAACGTTACAATATTATACATGTTTGCTTTTAAAAGAAATACAGAACGGTTGCTCAAATTTTAAATCGACAATATTTTAATAGATATTTCTATCGATATCGATTTAAATTTGAGCAATGTCCCAGCACTACTTTTCTAATTCTTCCGTCTAAAACTGTTTGGAATTTGAATTTATTGAAAACCTTTAGGTACTTTACTAAGATCTCTAAAAAGCCATTTAAGAAATGAATTGTTTAATATTACTATTTTAGTAATATTACTAGTATTTTTGTAGTAATACTGAAATGGAATTGAATAATGATTAAATTAACAATTAGAAGGCCTTTTAATTTAAAGTTTTTGAAAATTTTATATTACGATTTTAAACTCATGACAATGAGAGGAAATTGTCATGACAGAGTGTAATAACAAGAGTACAACACTATGAATTTTATCTAAGCTTAAATCTAACATCTATAATGGTGTCGAAGGTTCAGCGTAAACATTTAAAACTTTTTAAAAATATTTGACATCAGGGCAAATGTACCATCGATCCCTCGACATCAAAAGAGCAAGTCAAATGAATTAAGGAAACATTTAAAAATAAAAAAGAACAAGCAACGCTCGAAATACATACGATATCTCGATTCAAAAAATTGGAGTTAATTAGCTTTTGGAGCGAGGGGAAATATTAAAAATAATCCAAATACGATTTATATTACAGTACTAGCTTTCGCCCGCGACTCTGTCCGCGTGGAATTATAAAAAACAAAAGTGAGTAGTCTATGTGTTCTTCCAGACTATCCTCTACATCTATGCCAAATTTAATCGAAATCCGTTCAGCCGTTTGGGCTACAAACTCTAACAAACATCCATCCATCTAAACTTTCACATTTATAATATTAGTATGATGTAGATAAAATCTCCATACATCTACAACAAATAAAAATCTTAATTAAAACACGAAATTATAAGCTGTCTGTAATCATTTCAACATAATCTTTCTATACGAGTATTATGGCCAGTATTAGGTCTTATAAAAAAAGTAATTAAAAACAATACGAAGTTAATTATGTACATATTTACACATCACAGGAGTTCGATGTCTGAAGATAATCGTTCTATTAGTTCGATGTATTACTTAATTATAATTATTAATTTAAACATAATCAATTAATAAAATATAATTAATAATAATTTCGTCGAGAACAAACAGGATTGTATGATGGATGTTGACATATTCATTATTGAGATGATGGTTTGTGTTGGAACAACGCCAACAAATTAAACTTCAATCGATGTCTGCTCGAGTTTACAGAGGCAACATTGAATGCAATGTTTTGATAATGTGACAGGTTACACTAAAGTGCATATAAAACGATATTGAAGTAATTTTGTGAGCAATTTTGTGCAATGAAATTTCTCTCACCGAGAACATTTTTGAGGTTAGGTGTTATGTGACTTGGTATATTCAAGGTTTTGATTTGGCAGATACGGATAAGCCTGGAAATTGAAATTAAATCTAGAAATTTAATGAAAAAAAGCATTAACTTTTCTACCAAAGAAAGTATCTTGATCACTAATGTCTATAAAATAAAGCATAATTTCGGATCAAACGCGTCTTGTACAGTTCAAAATCGATTCCAAAAGCTAATTGATTCGAGATATCGATAGTATCGACTAATCGATAAAGCAAGATCATGCTCGCGCGATGCATTTCGTCTATTGAAGCGTAACTCGACAGAGAACTCACCGTGTGGCGCATTCGTCGGTGGAATGCTTAGTACCGGCATGCAGACCCGAGGTCACAACTAGCTAGGACTACTACTAGCGCCAGGGATCACATATTGCGGTCAGGTGGCCCACCGCGAAGCACCAAGCCGAGTGCGGACGCTTTCACCCGATATAGATATATTTATACACAACACAAATTCACATGAACAAGACAATATAGACATCGTTACAGTCAACGTACACGACCAAAATAGTTTTTATAATTCACAAAATAACAAAAACTCCTCAATGAAATTAATGCGTGACAGAAAAAGGAAGCATGACAGGGAAATTAAAATACGGAACATAAAATAAGATGAGATGATGTGGTGCGGGCCGCGCGCCTAGTCCAAGCGGGCTCACGGGGTGCCGTAGCGGGCTGTAGCGCCGTAGCGGGCCGTAGCGGATCGTAGCGCCGGAAGTAAATACGTAATTAAATTTTGTTCGACTACACTTCAGGTGCTGCCAATAACTAAGCCGTTGGTGTTATTTTAGTGCTATATACATTGTACCAATAATCCATCGCGTGTTTTTACAGGTAACGTTTGCTGCTTAAGTGCTTTTCAAGTAAATAAACATAAAATAAATAAGTCTGTTAAGTAATTTTAAAAATAAAAATCAGAAAAAAATAACAGTCCAATTGTTTTAGAATATACTGTCCGTTCTTGTCCGAAGACATTATGTTTTAATATTTAAAAAAATCGTTTAATCGGTAAATAGGGCACCAAGGCACCGCACCGCCTTGTCAACCACTTTTAAATATTTATATATAAGATTCACCATAAAAGTGGATGAGAAATGGGCGTAAGGGAGTTATTAGTGATAAAATAAAATAACTTAAAATATATAACCGAACCAACAAAAAATAAATAAAACAAAAGAACGTTAATAAAAAATAAATTAAAAACACAACAAACACATTTACGATAGCTTGAGAATGTTTAGCAGTGCAAGTATTGCCAGATATCCACTTTAACGGAATGTCCAATTTTATTATAAACAAAGTCTTCCAACACAACAAGTGAACGAGGATGCGATCAACTTTGGTTTATAATAAAAATGTCATCGGTACAGTTTGTACGACGTCATGTGCAGCCACTCACCATTTTGTAATCATCTATTTTGCTGATGGATCGTAGAAACATGTTGACACGCACTAACGTGGGCGCATCGCCTTTGTGAGAAAAAAACAATGTTTATTATAGGACCGTACTTCCATGATAATATTACGACCTAAATCAATCTAGATCTAGACTAGACTCCTACCGATCGTAGGTTCGTACGCTGATGAATGTCAAATGTCATTACTTCAGATGAAATGGAGCCGAGCTATTGATACGTCTAGTTTCATAAACCAAAGCATTACAAAAACCATTCCCTTTCACTATCGAAAGCTCCGCCGGATCGGAAAAGCAGGCAGTCTAAAAGAATGATAATTAAAAACAAAAATAGGTTATATTCGAGCGCAAGAAGTAAAAACTATCGGACAGTATCGACTGAGGTGATAAAGCTATCTGTTAAATATTCCATTTTATTCGCCAATCCAATAACGGGCGTCCTTCAAATAAAGCGCGATTCTAAAAACGATTTTGGTCGTCAACACCAAAGGGAAGAAGTAAAAGAAAACAAACAAAAACGAACATGACATAAACTCGGGTAAATCTCTCCGTAGCAAATAGGAGGGAATTGCCCATTCATTTGACTTGTTAAGAAAACCGCAACCGCTTTATAAAGAAGAAAAAAAATCGTCATACTGTAACTTAGACTAATGCGGTCCAGTCGTTACTTACAGACTTACCATTGTGACATCATCGATTTTTGAAATACTCCTGACAAATATATTGACGCTCACTACCGCTGGCCCATCTAAGTACCAAGCAAAATATATGGTTGATAACATTATAAGTTACAACTAAGCCCTAACGAGTTGACGTATGCAACTCTATACGCGAGCTTTCTGGAAATGTACACGGTCCACTCACCTTTGTCCTGAAAATGTTACTTAAAGCATTTGTACCGTC
This sequence comes from Papilio memnon, assembly GCA_003118335.3. Lineage (NCBI taxonomy): Eukaryota > Metazoa > Arthropoda > Insecta > Lepidoptera > Papilionidae > Papilio > Papilio memnon. The sequence continues at coordinate 566,252 of LD688949.1, forward strand.
ACCCGTCGTGTGGGCGTAGGCGATGGACACGAACATAACTAAACACAAAGTGACGCTAGACGGAACACTGATGGGAACACACGCTGATGGGAAAGCAAAGGAAAACTTCGGTATCGAAAATAAAGCAAAACTTGACTTGTTTAAGGAATTTGTGTTAGTGTACACCTTACAGGTCATTTGGTCATCAAATATAGAGAGATACTTTTGTATCTGAATGTAATTTGTGCTGCAAAGACAAATATGAACTAATTTAAAAAGATATACTTAAAATTTATAAGTGTAGTTAAAATTTTGATCAATAATTCAGGTTAATTCTGAATTTTAAAAGCATAAGTATTACTAAAGATTATAAGCCACGTAAAGTTGACAAAGTTCTTTGTAATTTTGTGCTTATATTTTGTCAAGTAGAAAGAATTCTAAAATTAATCAAATCAACCCTTCAGAAACAGTAACAGGACGAGTCTTGAATATCAAAAATAAAAAAAAATATGTTTCAGCTTTTGAAACTAACTCAAATAATGAAACAAAAATTGGGATGGTCGTTACGACTACGTTAAAAAATCGACGATCAAAGAAATTTGTGATGAATTGTCAGCTTGTACTGTATTTAAAACGTAAACAGATTGAAATTGGAACATAGTCCTACAAGTTTCATACAATGAAGTTTTCAGTTTGTTAATATTCCTGCTATCGTAGCAATCAAAGAGATCAAATCGTCTGAATAGCGTGCTGCTATCGTGTATCGATTTTTTAATAGCGCTGCAACAGCTTTTTGCTGACTAATTTGAACGAC
>LD688949.1:567084-580230 GCA_003118335.3 Papilio memnon
AGGTAAAATTGAACATCCGCACTCGAGCGGTGATTTTGTATAATTTAAATCCACCAAACCGAAACATGTGGTCTCGCTAGAAACACACATTTCAACTTTTAAGGCGTAAAATTTGGTAGAAATTTAAATTCTGTAAACTGGCAACATTTCGAGATATGTCAATTACGTCTTAAAAGTTCGAGAACGCACAATCGCTTAGGCAAATTAAAACAACGGGAGACATTTAAATTCCTACGGTTTTACTACAATGTTTTTTAATATATTAACTATAGTGACAAATTTAACTTTTACTTCATAGACATAACTATAACGCCAATCATGTTTTTTTTTACGTTTTCTGTGTAAACGTTTGAATAAATACTTTTTTGATTTGGAATCCCCTATTTCTAAACTCCTGTCACTAATGTTAATAAATCGAGCACATGGGAGGGAGTTTTCGCGCCATCTTATAACAACAGCTCACTCTTTGTGTTGCTATATGAAAAATGTTTAAAACACTAAAAATGAACTGTTGTCGATGGTCGCTCCTCCTAAAGCTGTAATAACGCCGTCTACCTATCTGAATCGTTTCACTCCTGTGTACTAACCATCTTTATGTCGCTAATGGTGGTAATACTTCTGACGAACAGGTTTATATTTACTACAGCAGGACCATCTGTCGAAATATTTCAAAAACCCTTACCAACTAAATCAAAAAAAAATGTGACGTTTTCACCAGTGTTTATTGTCAGTATTTTAGTCTTTAGATGTTTATGGCGGGAAAATTATGTTTTGTTTTTTATCAAATCAAATATAAAATAAATAATTCTGATTTAGAATATTATAGTTATAATAAATCAACAATTGAGGCCACACTTTCAAGTTTCGTTTTATTTTGAGCCTTTAATTTACAAAAAATTGTGGTAACTCAGAGATAAAAATAAAAAAAAACTATCAGGAATTTATTTATTATTAGGGATCAAGGGTCTTCGACCTTAAGTAAGACTAATAAATCAAGAATGAAATGGACGTTAACACTAATAATAAACCATATTCAGTATGTATCGCACCTAAGAACCAGCTCACTTAACCAAATTGGTCCGTGTCAAGGCGTAAGCCAATTTTTTACTTAACTCTAACAATACTTTATTGAAGATGATGTGCAAAATACGAGACAAAAAATTGTCTTGGTTTATTTTTCCTCGGACATTACGTAAGACATGTATTTTGATAAAAATTACAAACTTTATTATGAAAATGTCGTGTTCGCCTCAAATGTTGATACTAAAACATGGTTTTACCAAAGAAATTAAATTAATTTCTTTGTAATTTTAAATATATATGTAATTTTTTACCTGTTTACTAAAACAATACAAATAATATATCCTAACGGGTAATTCAAACGTCGTTTGTTGTGTTTAACCATCGTCCACAAAGCATTTGAATTGTATTTACATAAACTTTAGTGATAACTTTGTAGCCAGGCTGTGAAAAGCATTTCTTATTTACAAGTGTGTTAAATATCACAATTAATATGCTATTTATAGCACTATTAAATTGATAGGTTAGTTTTGACAGTGATGTCCGCCATCTTGGTTATTTTAAATGTTGCCATACCTATAAATTATCTTACTATTTAGTAGTATTTACTCTTTCTATTATCATGAAAACGTATTTTATTAGTTATTCATTTATTGATAGTGACTTACCAGTTCCATTGATGCCGGAAGGTCGGATGCGAGCGTCGTAGCGGCCAGGCCCGAGGATCTGATCGAGGATCTGTTTCTCCTTCTCCCTGAAGTTTATCTTTGCGTTCATGCATCTATAAGAACAACGATCTTGTATACAAGTTGAAATTAAATAGGTACGCTATCTAGTTGCCAGTCGACTATAGATATTTCCGTCTAGACATTGAGCGATAAAAAGGTATTAAAATAGATACAAATATTTGTAATGCAATTGTAAGTATGCGGAATGCTATTTAAAATAAAACACACGTGTTTGTAGTTTTGCTAAATTTATCTACCTACGTAGTGACTCGTTCACCACATGTTTTGAAGTAATAGTCGAATTATTACGTACTTCGAATCTCATATCATTCCAGAATACTCGTTTAAAATATGATAACCACACTTTACTAATTAGGAACGTAAAAATGCAACGGGGAACATCACCTATTTTTTATTTAAGTAGTAAAGTAGTTAATTAAATTAAAATATATTTTTTTAGCACACTCTCTTGACGATGCTCGAATGTTCTAGAACAATTTAAAATTTAAACCCAATTTTTTTACCGCGAAATTCCATGGCTATCAAACTTGTATCAAAACTAGTTACGTTTTTTTTAAGATAATGTTTTTATACAAGTCGTTAGATAGTGAAAACCTATAGTTACAAAGACAACCAGAATTAGTGTAACAACATACATCAATTATACGGATGATTTATCTGTCATTTTTTTTAAATACAACTGTCAGTTCATCTTTCCAATAAGACATTCCTTTGCATCATGGCACACGAAGTAGACATTTATTTTAGTACCAAATAATTCATTGAACCGAACAGAAGTATGTTTATAACACAGCCAAATAACTCTTAAGAACTATAAAATAAAGAATATAATCGTATAACAAAAAGTACTTTTGCTTTTTATGTCAATAAAAATGTTTTTCTCGCATTTCTGAATGAAAGAACCAGCTTTCTTTTCCGTTTATAATTTATAATTTCTTCTCAAATATAATAAAATACCTTCTCCTTAGAAGTTAAGTAACTTGCTCTAATTTTAAAACGACTCTTAAAAGTGCCAGCATCAGTTCTAAAAGAGCTCTTAAGCTAATTATAAACTACAAACTACTCCAAATATAAAATATCATATTTACTATTCACAACCAAAAAGGTCAAAAGTGGTACTTCAGACTTTGTTGCCAGTACTTTACGATGTTCATTCGATGAGAAATATAATTATAAAACTGGCCAGTAGCACATTTATACAGGGCTAATTTATTTCTAAAAAGTTTTTTATCCAAACGTCCTTTGAATTGAAATGAGATATTACGTCTAAAGTTCTTTGAGTTAGGTGTTATCCTATTGAAGTGATGCGACTAGGATTAGATCGTTCAGTTCTCCGTGCTTTAGACACCACAAAAAAAATTGACTTACTGCGCAAGTTCTGTCAAACAGAAGACGAGAAGTACAGCGAGGGCACATGTCGGCCGGCGGATGTCCATCCTATGTCTGTGAAAAAAACAAACAATTGTACTAATTCTTATCTGAAATAAATACCATTTGAAATATTAAAAAGAAAAACTCATTAAAAACGAACGATGAAACAATTGAAATGTGAAATATAAAACTCTTTCTCTCTCTCACAATAAATAGTTAAAACAGAGGGATAACCTAGATCCTCTGTAGCTTTGATTTCAATGAAATCTACTTCATTTAGTCCTATTTTCTTTGTATTTATAACAAAAGATTTGTTAATTTCATAATATCAAGCGAACTATTGTCCCGTGAATAAATGATTCACTCGATAATTCAAAATGGCGGCGAGCGCACACGACACCGGATGTTATTTATTTTTAATGAAAATGAGCAAAAGGTCACAGCCGAAATGCCCTACTTACGGATGAGTTATTCTATTTCCAATATATCATTGAATAAAGAATACTATTGATTGATAACTAATTATAATAATCATTTATTACAGGTTCAATTTTCATAATAAATGTTCAATCCGGTATCCGAAATTGCTTGTTCCTTTTCGTAGTCCACATTTCTATAAATGTTAAAACGATAAAATTAATAATTGTATTGTTTATACCGATTTATGTCGCTTTTCATCAAGGAAATTAGTAACCTTAATATCTACTATCTCACTGCGAAATCTAGCCTCATCGGACATAGCTTTTATATCCGGGTAATTGTTATTATATATTTTTATCCAAGGTCGAAGTTCATAATCCATTATTTATATTATCAAGGTATTTGGTAATTGACGAGAACAAAGGCCGCAAGGGGTAAGCTCTACGCTACCAAATATTTAAAACTTTATTAAGGTTGCCGACTCATTTCCCAACGCACGTCTGGTAGGAAATGAGTCGGTAACTTTATAATTAAAATTGAGTTTTGTATAACAATATGTTCGGTAATTATTTTACAAGGATAAACTTTAACAATTAACCTCTATACGAAGTTTAGAAATGCAAAATATGCACAGGGAAATTACATTTTAAAGGGATGACTGGACTTACATGTCTTGCCTTTAAAAAATTAAAAAAGCACAAAGTCACGACGTCAGCTAGATCGCAGCGCCACCAAATGACGCGGACAAACAACCAAATGCCAGTTCTTTGAACTACAACTGTGACTGATTACACGAAAATGGAACAATTTACACCATTTCTGTAGAAGCGTTTTTCTTACGCGATTTTTTTTAAAGTATAAATTATATTTAGAAAATGTATCTTTTGGATTTAATACTAAGCGATAAAATGTGTCCGTTTCAATTGAAACAATTGTCAATTTCAATAATGAAGACTTTTTTGTGTCACGCGTCAAGTTCTCCGGATTTTGGTGTTTTAATTAACACTTTATTAACCTGGTAAATAAGATTATTTTTCAGTTCCCCGGTAAATATGGCGGTAAATATTTCTTTTATAAAGTTCGAACAGTAACCACATCATATTTACATAAGCGAGCGGATCACGCGAAAATTGAATCACACCGCCCTGAGGGAGGTCGGGCTTGGGAAATGGCGGATGTAAACAAATTAACGCGCACTGACTATGGTTACCATGTTTTGTATGAACTACGGACACAACGTTTATACACCACTAGCTGTTGCTCGCGACTTCGTCCACGTGAAATTAAAAAATAATAAAAAACCTATGTTACTCATAGATAAATTACCTTATAATGATGGAAGAATTTTTTATATCGGCCCAGTAGTTTTTGAGTTATATCAATACTTACAAAAATACAAATCTTTCCTCTTTATAATATTAGTATAGACATGATTACTATTGTTGTGGATTTATAAGAAGGTTTAAGCTATTAAAATTAGATGGCTACAATAGATTATAAGTGTGTCAAATGTAGAAAAGTAACTAATCGTTCAGAATAAAATGCGTATCTAAAAGAACCTGGAAAATATTAAAGACAATGAAAACTATAATGAAAGTCTTTGAATGTTTATAACAACTATTCTTTAATTTCAAACTGCAGGAAAAAGGCATTCGGTAAAAAGACGTTTGTTTTTATGTATTAAAAAAGTAAGATTTGATTTTGATTGTTCCTGTTGAGTTTCGATTCCTCGATTCGTGACAAGTTTGAGAAATCTTTATTTTATTCCCATTTAATTATACTGTTATAATGAACTGTGAATTTGCTTTATGTTTATTTATTTAAAGAGATTGTACTATGATAATGTCGGTGTCCGTCGGAACCGTACCTCAGAGACACCCTAGTCTCGGTAACAGGATGTAACTTTACTGAGGCGTACATTAATTGGCCGGGAATCAATTTCCGCTCCATCCAGACTGTGATATAGTCTATATGTTTACCTATATCATAGCATTTGTTTACTTTACCTATAATACATAACTTGTCAAATTTTGATTTAGTCTATATCTTCTATCTATCTATTCTATACATATAATAAAATTGGAGTGCCTGTTTGTCATATCAAAGGAATAATTCCAGATTTCGGGAAGATGATGTATTTGCGTTGCTGATAACGTAAATCGCATTTAAATAAAATTTTGTCTGTCTGTCTGTCTGTCCGCAAGCCGCGTTTGTTCCGGGTAATCTCCGAAACGGCTGGGCCGATTTCGACCAGACATTCACTGGAGGGTAGCTGACATAGACGGGCATATTATAGGCTACTAATTTTTTCTTTCCGTGCTGTCAAAATGGCAACCGGACCGCTATCTCCGGAACGGGTGGACCGATTTGGACGGGACTTTGACTGGAAGGTAGCTGGTAAAAAGTAGATGCACGCGGGAATGTTATAGACGACCGTTTTTTTTAAATTCCAAGCTAACGAAGTTTGCCCACAGCTTGTTAGTTAATATTTTAACTACGAAGACAATACTATAAGCTTGCGCACACCTTTGACAAAACTATCGCACCACTGTTGTGCTATATGCTATTGTCGATTATATCGCAGCCAATTCAACTGTTTAGTTGCACAACTAAAAATCGAGTTTTGTGCGCACCTCCATATGTATAGGAATTAAAGCAAGACTAAATAGTTGTGCGATAGTTTAATTTTATGAGTGAAATTTGTGTGTAATTTTTTTTTCATTAAACAGTTAACTGAACATATTTCTTCTTTTATAGTAATAATTTTTTTTATTAAGTTACTAACTTTTAATGAAACCATTTCTAATAACCTCTAAGTTCGCAAGAATAGATGAACGCCGAGATACGAACTCACTACCCCTAAATCGGTATAACCATTGACTATTAGACTATTGGCGCTTGGAAATCGTAGTACATTTTTATATTTTCATTTTAATTCGATGTCAAAAAAAATCCTTTGTTCTAATTTCCGTCAATACGAGACACGTTACTAGTAACGTATTGTTTTGGGTCTCTGCCAACCCTCATTCAATAAGCTGACCAACTCATATAGCAGACGATTTCTATTTCTAAACTAATTAGTTCAATGTTATACAAAAAATCATTCAATTAGACGCCGGGAAAATGTTTATTTGTACTAATACCTAAACTAAACAAATTTTAAGAAGAAAAAGCAATCATTTATTTATTTTATACAGATTGAACTCTAATATGATAGTAAATACGGCTATTTACTGATTTGACTTACTAAAGTACTCGTTGATACATATTTGTATGTATGGAGATACTCGAAGATATCATTCCGTTGGAATAGGATTTGCGAAAATTGAAAGATAAACGCGCGATACTACAATACCAAAAATTGATAAATTTCAATAATATTTTTAGTCACATTTTATCAGATGTATACAAAATAAAAATATCGAAATTTATAATCGATACACAATTAAAACAAAGAATATTTTAGAATATTTTACCTTTTCGTGTGTTTCTAAAATTATTTTAAAACAAGCATCAATTCCAAAACAAGATTGGAAAAAAAACAATCATTTAAACTTAACAGCTTACCTTTTTAACTTTCAGGAGATATGCTAAGAACGCGCGCGCGTAATTTAAAAGTACTAACTGTCCTAAAACATGTCTTATAAATAACAAACGCACAGGACGCTTGCCAAATGCATTTAGACTTCACTGAAAATTAATTTATACACTTAAATGTCTCACTCAGTAAACTATATTAATGTCTACGTGATTCAATTTAAATTATTAATGTGACTCAGGACCGCTTTCGCAGACGGCCAGAGAGCGACTGAGCCATAGCCATAGAGTGAGCGACTCAGCCGCGCGCTACGGGTCGTTGCAGCTGCGCGGCTGAATGCGTTGTTACCTTTGACCGATGTAAAACGTAGCTGTCAAATTGACAGGAGTATCGCGCGCTTTATGACTATTCCCGTGCCTCCGAGAGACAAAGAAAAATATGCTGATATAACGCAAAGTCATTTATTTATATAATTTAATTGTTATATTTTTTACATCTTCGTATGTAAAATAAATAAATGTTTCTTTCTTAGTCTTTGATAAATAATAAATATAAAGTTATTATTAAAATTAAGGATTTACTTAATTCTTAATCTTAATTTCAAAGGTACAATTTTTTAGAGAATGGCATACGAAACTCAGTTACTGTGCGTTTGATTTATATTTCTAGAGCGAATAGAAAAAAAACAATGAAATTCTAAGAAAAGTTTCCACATTACAATGTGACGTCAAATTGTTAAAGATCCGAATAAAACGGAGACATGTAAAATAACGCGCAGACAATGGAACTTAAATTAAAATAATATTTTGGATCGCATTGTCTTCAAGAATGCGTTACGAAATGTGTAAATTAAAAAGAAGGTAGACTAGAGATATGAAAACCTTTTTTCACGTAGACTTTTAAATGTTACTATTCATATATACCCCTACATTTTTTCAGCAAAATTGTTTACACCCATATCTGATATTTGTGGATCCCAGGTGGTTCGGGACCACTGTTCAATGTAAGCTAGCCTTAACACTTGACATTCACTGTGCGCATGCTCCGTGCGCCGCGGACTTAAATGATTTGAGATAAGGGCGGCGCCCTATCAGCCTATCATCCTGACTAGTTTTACAAAACAAAGAAAGCAATATGATAGAAAAAAATTGATATCCATGTATCACTACCACGTAAACATGATCTAGCATTCGTAATGGCACCACAAAAGTGTTATGGTTTTTTTTAGAGAGAATGAAATGGGACAGACAATTCGAATCACAATTAATCCTTGTTAAGCTGATATGAACGTTAGTGGAGAAATTTCCAGAAAACGGAGAAACAAAGATATAATGAGAACAATATTTTCAAGTAGAAAATATAAAAACGACATATTCTTTAATTTCTTCGTTTATTTTATTTTGTAACACACAAAACCAATTAAAAACACGCTGTATGTCTGCGTAAAGCAGTGCAAAATAAGTTATTTGTTTTTCATCATGTTTCAAAAGCAACGTTTAACCTTCCACATCTGTAATGATTTCAGACCTCTAAAGAGGTTGACGTTTTTACAAATAGACCTCAAGGCTAACACAAAGGTCAATTGACGGATTGGAAACATATAACAGATAACAGAGCAAATTTTAACAGATACAATCGTTTAAGTAACTTTGATAAATCAATAGTATTTTTTACACAATAAAAAAATTGACAATTTAAAATTTTCAACACAATAAAGGTCTATGCTTCTTTGCGATATCTAAGACAAAATATCCTGTGCACTCAATCGATTGACATCTATTAAAAGCTCAGATTATCCGCAACCAGTAAATCAATACAACAAACCACTTACCTTCTTCAAAATCCCATCTCCAGCAAGGTTCTGGAGTGATCGCGTTTTAACGTCGCCTTATAAACGCAACGAATTAATTTATTCAACTGTTTTTATTAATAAATTAAAAGGGACTGATGCGTTTATACGTAGCTGTCGGCGGCGGGTGCTGGACTAGCCCGGGAGGGGAGGTGCGGGGTGGCGCGGGGGCGGCGCGGGGGGAGGGGGGCGAGGCTCTATTGATCGAGAGATCGCGCAGCCTCCGGTCCGGGAGCCTGGAGCTGTACCAGGAATCCAGGGAAAGGCTTTTACGTGCACGCATACATTGCTTGTTTTTAATAATTGCGAATACAAGATTTAAAAAATATGTTACATCAATGAATCATTAAAGGAGATGCCTCCATACCTATTTACGATTATAATTGCATATTTAACCAACTCCAATATAATTACTTGACGAATATAAGATAGGTTACATTATCACAAGTCACAATTGTTTAAAAGAGTTCAAAAACGTTAACATATAAAGTTTTGTCTAAAGAGGCAATGTAAACCCACCCGGTTGAAACTATCGCCGCCCCGCCCTAACACCACTCATCGTTAAAGGACATAACTACCTGCAATCAGCCCAGCTCCCAGCTCCCAGCGCCCCCCAGCGCCCCCTAGCGCCACCTAACTACCCCAGGTAACGATAGTTAAAAATAGAACTAAATCATCTACGGATAAAATTTTCCATAGCTCTTATGTGAAATACAGGGTGCTCGATATTCAGTCCTCCATTTTTCATCTGATATTCTACTCTCTGAGATCGGCGCAACAGGCTTTCGTCTTCTAAAACGACATTTATGGTTCGTCGCTCCCTTCTCAATTTTCAAACTGGGTACATCAAAAATTACATTACATTTAAAGAAAATCTGTGAGTTATGTAGGAATTTCGACCAATGCGAGCACTAGTATTCATAAATGGATTATCGGACTAACTCTAAACAGACCTAAACACACCAGGAAATATTTATAAATAACATAAATCTTGTAGAAGTCACATTTTTAATCTGTATCCATACTCAATAGCGGCGTCGGGTTAGGGCGAGGTGATTGACCGCCCAGGGCGATCAAAAAGGGGCGTCACGGGCGCTTTTCGTATGGTTATATTGCAGTTAGAGGGCGCCGTAGATATCGCCCAGGGCGGCGGTAATGTTAAAAATCTGTTCATACTGTATCTAACGAGATGGATTATGTTAAACATGAACTGAAAGCACGAGAAAGGTTAATTCCGTGAAAGTCACCTTGTCTTCTATACATATAATAAAATTGGAGTGTCTGTTTGTAATGTCAAAAGAAAAATTCCAGATTTAGCGAAGATGGTGTATTTGTGTTGCTAATAACGAAAATCGCAATTAATTTTCTTTTATCTGTCTTTCCGCAAACCGCGTTTGTTCCGGGTAATCTCCGAAACGGCTGGGCCGATTTCGACCGGACTTTCACTGAAGGGTAGCTGACAGGCATATTATAGGCTACTTTTTTATTTTAATATTCCGTGGACGTAGTCGCGGGCAACAGCTAGTATGAAATAAATACATATTAAGAAATTACGTCAATACGTAGCACGGGTGTCTGAGGTGTCAAGACTGATAAGAACAACGTATATAATACAGACCAGTGAACCGTAATGATTGGAATTAGACCGAACATTCTAGAATCATAAAATTTAAATAATGAATAACCCTACACTTCTACAGTTATAAAACCCGTATTTAAATTTATTGTTGTCCCCGTTTTCTCAATGTTAATGAAAGAGATGTGAACATGTCTTACCGCAGTGGAAGTCTACGGTAACGTGAAAGATCAGAGGTCACATTGACTGTATACGTTGTAGTTCATAGGAAAATTATGGCGTTATTTGTTTTTATTGATTAACCGCAAGCGGAGAAGAATGCAGGGAGAAGACGATAGATGGCGCTTATTGAAAACGCTATGAATTACTTTTGTACTTAGGTCCTCATAACCGTCTATTTATGCAGAATGTTGTGATTTTAAATTCATGCACTTATGCAGATTGAAAAAAAGTTACTCCAATTGCTAATAATGTCCTAATTTTTCGTATTACAAATTTCTTGATACGTAATATTAACATTTTCCTCAAAGAGAAATCGTAAGGATTCATTTGGGACGCAAAAAGATCACGTGGCCAAAGTTAAAAGGCAACATTACGTAATATTTAATTAATTTTCCTGAAAGTTCTATTCGTATAAAAATAAGTCCTCCGATTTTCCACGTGCCGCGACGAAATTAATATTTCGTAAGGATCTGGGAGCCTCTATTGAAACTTGTAATATAATTAAGCACAATTTTAACTTTTAATGGAAAAATCACTAGATATATACGTTCCTTCGGACATTTTAGGACTTATTAAAATTGCATTATTAGTACGTGTATTTTACCATTTTCTGGATAAATTTTCATTTTTACATCACAATAAACGGCTAATTTGGATAGGCAGTGCATCTGTAATTGCCGATGCCTATAGGTAGCGGTCGCTTCGCTTTTCTGACGTTTTCAGGTGGCCGCTCGCTCGTTTGCCACGTTTATCACTCTATCATGAAAAAAATAAGATTGCAAACGTGTGTTTTTTAAGTCGATTTAACCCAAAACAGCGTATGATGACTTGTCAACCTGCCATTGACAGTTTGCTATTTGAGGTCTGTATGGCAAAAATATATTTGACTAGTTGTTGCTCGTGACTTCGCCCGCGTGAAATTAAAACAATATTAAATACAGCCTATGTTACGTGAGTAACACGTTTAAAAGCTACGTTTTTATCACTAAAAACGTATACAGCCTATGTTACTCACGTGAGTAACATAGGCTGTATATATACGTGTACTGTACATAACTTTTTAACGGTGGAAGAATTTATTTCAATATGTACAAAAATACAAATCTTTCCTCTTTATAATATTAGTATAGATATAATTCTGTCAATTTAATGACATGTTCTGTAAATGACAGTATCATGGTTACACGACAGTCACGTGGCAGCAGCTGACGAAGCGAGGACAAGTTTGACATGCGGAGAGTAGTCACGGTCCAAGACATAACAGTTAGCGGGAAAACCACTGCAGTAGTAGTAAGGCTATACTTTACGCCACTCCACACTAGCAACAACACTGTTTAGAGTAAAACAATACAAAAATCGTGTCAGACATTGAGCATAACTTTATTAAAACTGTCAATAAGCTTTAACTCCCTTACTCATAAAGTATCTACTTTTTGTTCACTTTAATGACCAATTCAAGCTTCTGAGTGCAAACTAATATCACTAATTAAATCGCTTCAGCTCATGGCTGAAGTACTATAACCGCGTCCTAGTTGAACGGTCCGAAGCGTCCGCTCTTCGCGCGACTGTGTGCACACCGCAAACCTCGCTACATCGCTCACATCTAAAGTGCATTTTAATTGTTTACATTCTTCATACGATATTTTAGTTTTGAACACATATCTTCTATACATATAATAAAATTGAAGTGTCTGTTGTGTATAATATAATAGTATCAAAGGAAAAATTCCAGATTTCGGGAAGATTATTTATTTGCGTTGCTGATAACGAAAATCGCATTTAAAAATGTTTTGTCTGTCTGTCTGTCCGCAAGCCCCATTTGTTTCGCTACTTTATTTTTAATTCCGCACTGTCAAAATGGCGTAACGGGTGGTCCAAATTTGCGCTAACGAAGATTGCGGGCTACAGCTCGTCTGTATATAAAACTTGAGGCCTATAAGCTATGTTTATAATTCAACAAGAGTATGATTATGCAAGTTCATTTGCTACCAAAATATACCTTATAAATCTATTATTTCCAGATCCACACAATAATCCAATATATTGACCAAGGTTAAGAATATAAATAGCGCCTGCAGAAAATTTTATTGAATACCAAGAACGCCATATTGCGCTATTGGCGCGGCAGGCACGTGCGCCTATAAACACACGGTGAATTTCAAATACCACTTCATATAAGGATCATCTCCTATGTTTACTTAAACTTAGCAAATAATTTTGTTAGTTAAATAAAAGAACGGCGATATACAGTTCCTTCTCTCTTTACTTCACCTATTCAATACTAGCTGCTCCGCTCCCGTGCCGCTTCATCCGCGTAAAATTATAAAAACTTTATTGTTTACCTACATTTGTCAAATTATCAATTGCAAATGTCAAAATGACATGACATGATGACAAAGCA
>LD688949.1:584408-623013 GCA_003118335.3 Papilio memnon
TTGCAGTCCGCACACTTAGAGCGCACACCTTTGACTAAACAATCGCACAACTGTTCGATTGTCGATTGATTCGCATTCCATTCAACTGTTTAGTTACACAACTAAAAATCGAATAGTGTGTGCACCTCCATCAGCTCATAGGAATCAAAGCGAGATTAAACAGTTGTGCGATAGTTTAGTCAAAGGTGTGTTCGCGCTCCAAACCGTTAGGGTACTGTTGTTTCATAGTTTAATTAATTCGAAGTTAATTATTATTAGGTGTTAATCGACAATAAAACAAAAGCGCATGCGCAAGATTATTGGAAAGTTAATTACATTAACCTCATTCACATTTGAAATCAAACATTCAAAGTAACATGTAAACGTAGACTAAAATAAAATAAATATCAAAAACAGTGACTAGGTTAGACTGGTAAAAATAAAAACGAGCGTCTTTTTGCAGTCCCACATTCGTATAATCTCTATGAGCTAAAGTAAATAAACACTTGATTATAGGTGTTAAGTTTTTAGTTAACATCTAATCAATTGTTTAAATTGTTATTTTATTCGACAATTTCCAATTGAATTAAACTACATAGTTCGAGAATATAGTACATGATATTTCATATAAATAGCTTTCTTTCAATAATCCATCGAAATGCCAGCTTCATAGAGGCAACCTTTTCAGATATGGATGCGTTCATGATTCTATTATGTTCCCCGGCGATGGATAACGAAGTTAGCTAGCATGTGCTGCATTTATATGCATAACTATAAGTTGCACACTTCACATCGGTAATATTGTTAGGACATACCACAGCATAGTGTTTCACGTTTGACATTTTAGATTTTTTAACCGCCCATTTTATATAATCTATATTTGTTTGAATTTAAATACAATTTTTTTATTAAAATAAATTAATAAGGTGACGACTAAGCTTTTTTATTTTGCTAGAATAGACTGTAAAAATGTCACAATTCACGCTCGTAACTTAGAGGGGTAGGTAGAGTTAGTATTATATTTTAATTTGGCACGGTCTTGGCACAACCCTCTTCCTTTCCACAGAATTAACTGTAATAAAGTAACGTCCATTGGTTTCCTAACATCCAAGTATTACCGTTAATGTCACATATCACGGTAAATAAGGTATTGAGGATGGCAATGTCTATGGTCGAATAGTTCCACTTTACCAGCACAAAGGCCGGGAGAAAGCAGCGCTCGAGGGTCACCCGATCGTCACGGATGAGTTACGCTTGCCGTTTGTGACCTCTTTTGTTAAAACGAACAAATACCAAACTACACAACGCTCACGATATCGACCCTTTGTAATTAAATAGCTGAATTGTAAACGCATCGTTTGTCTAGCGATGAAAATCAGACTTAACGGTCGAAGGAATTCAATGTTATCAGTTTGTTAATAATATAAAGTACAAGATATAATTAAACGAAAACAAACCAATCAAAACGTTATTAACCTTAAAATATTGAGTTCCCGCTAAAATGCATTTCAATTATGCAACTTCCTCTCACAAAGTCTACGTTTTCGTTATTACGCAAGTTTCAAAAAGCGCCAACGTTGTTACAATAACTCCGAGCGTGCTGTTGAGTCGAGCTCGGCTGAAATAGTCCGCCATTTTGAAAAGCAAACTTCCCAGGCAATCAAACTAAATATTGCAATTATGCAATAACAACTTCCCAGTTGTTTCTATAAATGTTTCAATTCGACATTCCGGTTAATTAAAATGTTTCAACGAATTCCTAAACTACTTTAAATCATTTTTAGGTTAGTTGGGTTCAGGCGGAAAGGAACTACCAAGAATTCAGCAGA
Organism: Papilio memnon; assembly: GCA_003118335.3. Classification (NCBI taxonomy): domain Eukaryota; kingdom Metazoa; phylum Arthropoda; class Insecta; order Lepidoptera; family Papilionidae; genus Papilio; species Papilio memnon. The sequence continues at coordinate 586,217 of LD688949.1, forward strand.
AGTATGTGGATAGGAAATCCTGAAACAATAAAATCTGCTGCAGAATGGGTTAATTCAGATAAATACTACGTTCTTACAGAAGACAGGCATGATGTAGTCCTGTCCTTCTAATGACAGATGTCAAAGGAAGCATTTTCAGTCTTTTTATCAACATTAGCTCACTATACGTCCTCAAGGAGGGAATCGGAACCTATCCTAAGTTAGAGGTGACTAGGCCGTATGTGCAGATATGTGCAGTCATCGCGATATTTTCCTTCACCACAAGAACGTCAGATAAATTACCACACGTATTTATTTCTTTATAGTTACCGTAGATTTTCATTGCTTAAATACCTCTACGTAATCATATAGTCATTGAAGTCGATTATGTTTTATACTAGCATATCGGCTGTGGAAGCTTACGTTAAATGGAATATCCCAGGACAAATGAGCCATCACTATTACTTAACATTATGACTCGATACGATACTCACGGACTCAGTGTTGCAACACAAGTTACACAATCCGCGTCCGGGTGGCACGGGAAGGTATGACGACCTAGAATTTTTTTTTTTACATACTGACAAAGATTATGCATTAATGCAACGATACTAGTGTATCGGTTTTATGAGGTTACATATTTTAGAGCTGTTTAGAGACATAGATAATCTTTGCGACCTTGGATTTAAACCAGTTAGACTGCCCGGGTCACTTTCTATGATAATTCATTTTTTGCGCGCTCTCTATTTGCATTGTTCTATACCGTTTGAACCAGATCGATATCGACCCTCTTACCTCAATGTAAATACTGTGACAGAGCATTTTTTTTTAACTAATTGAATTATCTATATTATTATAGAGTCTCACTTGGAATACTAACTCCAGAATTCACTGGACGAATCTCACTAATATAATAGCTCTTAGACTATGTTATTTTTTTAATTCCACCCGGACAAAGATCCATATGGGTTGAAAAAGCTATTGTCCCAGTAGTATAGTTTGACTTTTAGTAAAGTGCTTTGCTAAAATCTCGGTTAACCGATATCGAACACATCGCGAAAGCTTAGCAAAAAGCTCTTTCTAAACTGTTGGGTTAATGGTTATATGCATTTTATATATGCCTACTTTAGCTAGTATATAAATCTAAAATAGAAGCCAACAACACTTCTAAACATATGACTAGCTGTTGCTTGCAACGTCGTCCGCAATTGATGAGAAACATTTTAATAAAAAATATATATTTTAGAGTTTATTCACAATATGTAAAAATACAAATCTTTCCTCTTTATAATATTGGCATTAAGCATATAGTTGTTTTAGGTTATTTTTAGGTTACGTAAAAAATAATAAAAATATATTGACAGAAAAAGCATTGGCCGATTACAAGCATATCTTTTTAGCCCAAGATATCAAATATTTTTCTCGACCTTCATAAAAAACGATTTTTATATCAAATGCTTGTGTAAATAAAAGATCAATTGCCTTATCTCTTCTCATGGGTATTGTGAGCAACGAAAAAAATACAAAATATTTAAGGGTTGGTAACATAGTGCATGTCTGCTAGGGAGGGCAGTGGATGCTTGCTTGGAACAGAGATGAAAAAGTAGCGAAGACTACCATTTTATTTTAAACTAGCTATTGCTCGCAACTTCACCCGCGAGAAATCAAAATGTAGCTAATGATACTCACTGAAAACGTAGCTTTTTAATTGTGAAATTATTGAAATCGGCCCAGTAGTTTTTAAGTTACTTCAATGCACACAAACAAATTTTCCTCTTTATAATATTAGATGACCGACTTTTTTAAATATCATGTTGTAGTCAGGAATTAGTAAGAATTATTATGTCCAAAAAATAATAGAATTTGGCCTTCATGCTTTGTTGTCAATTTAGTGTATAAAAACTTTCTGCTACAAAATCTTCCGGCGTGATAATGAGTTGCGCGTGCGCATAGCTGTAGCTGCGCGCCGACATGATGTCATTGCTTTCACTCTCGCACATCTGTTCTAAGGCCGTCTACAGACGCTACTATTCACTATGATTACTGTATGAGAAAATACAGTTATCTCATATAAAAAAATAACAAAACGTCTTCTTATACAAATTTAGCATACGAAAACACTAAAACAAATCCTACTAATATTATAAATGCGAAAGTTTAGATGGTTGGATGTTTATTATAGTTTGTAGCCTAAACTGCTGAACGGATCTCGATTAAAATTGGCATTGATGTAGAGCATAGTCTGGAAGAATATATAGGCTACTCATTTTTTTTTAATACCACGCGGACGGAGTCGCGGGCGAAAGCTAATATAAAAATAAATTTGGGTCTAATTAAGGTTTTGCGTCAGGTAAAAATGTTTACTTATAACTAGAGCGTGAATTAAACATGATTCTTACGAATAAGTCACTAAATATTGCTTAACATTTACCCTTATAAGAGCTTAAACTTCTAAAACAAGTTAACATAACTTATAAGGAACTTCGTCTTTAAAAAAACTTAGGTGTGTATGATAAAATTAAGTATTTTTTTCTTAAAAAGATGTAACCTAGACAAACATTTTATTAAATGGAAAATTGCCATTTGCGAATTTAAGATATGATGTAGTAAACAATAGTGTGTAGCCAGCCTAAGCTTGGCGGTCATTGAGTCAGCGCGAATGTTAGGCCATTGAGAAACTATTCACTGTAATAGAGCCTATAAAATTGTTATGAAATTCTTCAGATAGTTATTTAAGATTTTAAATATTAATACTTTAAAATCACAATAACTAAATTCCCTTTCGTTAAATATTTAAGCTAAACAGTCAGAGGCAAAAAGAGACTAAATAATACGCCAATGATCCTAGACTACAGTCTAGTAACATGAGCTTTACAGGTGTATCTAAATTTTTTGGGAGTATTATTTTTCTATTTGAACTGGTCTTAGTTGAAATTGTTAGTCCACGTTATAAAATATTTTTTCTATAATATTTGAAACAGAAATGGAAATGTCATGTTTATGTGATTTTTTCGTTCGTGTTGCAAGTGAAAACGTTGCTGAGACCATCTTTGATCTCATCTTCCCACGCTTGTTACAATGTTACCATTTTTAAATAATACCATAAACAACAATGTTGTTTTTCGTATTGAAGCATTTTTTATGGTTACTGTCTTTTGAAAGAAATGTTCAATTAATTAAAATACAAGCTTTCGCCCGCGTCTCCGTACGCGTAGAATTATAAAAAAGCAAAAGTGATTAGCATATGTGTTCTTCCAGACTATCCTCTACATTTGTATGAAATTTCATCGAAATCCGTTCAGCCGTTTAGGCTACAAACTCTAACAAACATCCATCCATCCATCCATCTATCTACACTTTCACATTGATAATATTAGTAAGATTTTGTGTTGTCCACAGTTTTCTTATTATAAAGCACTATTATATACAAAAATATTAATCACCACATGCTTTTCCTTCGGTTAGATGGTTAAATGATTACTTTAGGCTTTCCTAAGATATGAGTGTTCACGTCCTACTTACAATACTGTGGATTTCCCCGGCTGCTTTTTAAAAGATTACAAAATATTCATTCTCAAGGTAACGACACCAAAATCCATATGTGACAGATATCATTTTGAGATATAATTGATATAATCTGATCGACTTTCTATCAACCATCGTCTACCCGACATAAATATTCGAAAACTTCCTTCGAGGTTTGTGCATACACAACCTTTAAAAATAAAATGCAACAATCAATATTAACTTTTCATCGCTTACTTTAACACTTAGATAGTGAAGAAGCCGAATACTTGTTAGCCACCTTATACTAAAAAAAATTGGTTCACGTTCTAATGCTGACCATAATAGCCAATGGACATTTCTTACACAGACAATAAACTAATATTTTTTACTCTATTTAATGTAATAGTTACGAAAAATATTATTTAATATTTAAACTTTCATTCCATTAAACTCATTCTTTTTAATTGAACTAAATAGAGGTTGCTTTTTGTAACAGACGATCTTAGAAATTGGCGCGCACGAGTTTAAATTATAGAAAAACGGAATAAAAGAACCGGCCGCCATTACGCAACAAAGCGCGCGAAACGACAACTTTCACATGAATCGCAGATTTAATCGGCAGGCTATTCCAAAAAACATATGATTCACTTAATTAACACTAACCTAAAAAAGATGTGACGTTTTGATTTTTTTGTTTTATTTCAGGCAAAGAGATTTTGTAGGTTTCTAATATGTGTCAACACAATTGTGTTTGTAAACTAATTAGTTTAAAATACAAATAACAATTCGTAAATTAAGATCTTTATGTTTATCAAAGTTTAGGACACATTTTTATTTTTAATTACAATACATGAAAGAATATAAAAGGCTAATTTTAATTTAATCGTGATTTATAGTGGTACTGGTAACACGACAGTCCCAGTTGTTCAACCACACGTAATGAGACTCGTATTAACGTAACGGATAAAAGAAATTCTGTAATTACATGACCTGCATTTGCCTGTCCTTACCTCCTTATGTTATAACTGTTCTTGTGGATCGGGACAATTTGCGAATCTCGCGTTTATTTTAACACTTGCAACACTTTAATAAGGCGTATTACACATTGTGAAACAAGTGATAAAAAATTAACAATGATGTTCAGAATTTTGGTAGTAGCAAAAACTTAACAAGTGAAGTAAAACTTTTGAAATCATTTTGTATTTGCTACTTATTTTACAAAAAAAAAGTAGTCTTGTAAAAATTGTAAACATTTTGTTTGTAAAAGTTTTATAACTTTAATTACTTGCCTAAACTCTTGTCTTGTTAAATTAGACAGTGACCTTTTTTATCAAAGCAGCGAAATACATCGAAATCAATACCATTCGTTCAGTCGTAATTTTTAAATTAATTTTTTAAATCTTAATTCGGTCAACGGTCACACACAATCCGTCGTTTTGTAAAGAACAAAAGAGTTCCCACGGCTCGTTCAATCCCCACTCTCTAATTTGTTCGTATTTGATTTCACTCACTCAAGCTAAAAGCTGATTATAGTACTCGTAGATTACCATTAGCTGTAATAATAGCACATCTAAGATCATCTCTACTAATATCAATAGATACAAATTTATTTTTGTACATTTGTAACGAATAAACACAAAATCAATTGGACCATTGGACTAAAATATTCATTTTCGAAGTAGAATTAAATCTTAAACCAGAAAAAATTAATTAAAATCGTCTCAGAAACTAAATGTCCGTTAATCGTTTGACCCAGTCTGTTTACAAGTGAAAAAGTTGATGTTCGATAAAACCTGATCACACTGTCCTTTCCCGCTTATCATTATCATCTCAAGACTTTAATTAGGTCACCAGCATTATTTAACGTATGATAAAAAGTTGCCAGATGTTAATTTTAATTTACTGCTTATTTTTTATAAAAGACACATTCACTCGAATCTCAGTGAATAAAGTTGACTAAAATCTTAATCTTTATTTTTCTTTATCTTTATTTATTTAATAGAAAACATTTTACTTTGTACAAGCTAACTATAGGCATTATAAAATTAAATATTTTTATGAATATTTTCGAATAACTAATAAATTATTTTTTCTTTTCAGGTGTGACCAACTTATTCCTACCGTTGCTTATATCATGCCAGCATCAGTCAGTTCACCACCCGGGTAGGTACGCATCAATAGTTTTTCTATCAATACTATATTTTACATGAAACAAGTAAAAATATAACCGTTTAATATATTAATTGTTTCCAGTCTCCTTCGTACAGAGAATGGGTGAAGCTCCCACAATGCAAATACTACCAAGAAACCCCTATTGGAATCAGAACTCAGTGCTAAGGAAGAGGTCACCAGATTCCTTGCAGAGGCCATACTATGGTCCATCTCAATACAATCAACAGTTAACGTATTACAACAATCAGCCGTACAATCAAAATCCAAATCAAATACCACAAACATACCCCCACTATGACACAAGATCGTCAGTAGACCTAATCCATTCTGAAACTAGAGATGGTATACCAAATGATGGAAGATTACTCTCAGACTCCGCGTTTACCAGGATATCAGAAACCCTAGGAGCTATCAATACTGTAGGACATTACCTTGTTGACATCGTGAACGAAAACGAAAGAAACGAATCCAATCCAAATCTACAACAGCTACCTCAAGCTCTCTACACATTAAGTAAAAACGTACTGGGTAGAAATGTCACTGATAAAATCGCACCTATAGTAAAACAAGCCCTACCAAAAGTCCTACCAGACGCACCGATAACCAAAATAGCTACTGGTGACTTGAATCAGGAAAACGATGCGAAGTACTGCACCACACCTGAAGGAGAAGCAGGAGTTTGCGAGGATCTAAGCAATTGTCCACAACTGCTATTGAATTTGATAAACCTTCGAGAATCGTTGTGCTTTAAAGATCTATTCGTGCCAGGCGTTTGTTGTCCAAGAGATGCAGTTATCCCGTCGATCACGGCAGTAGAAAAACCGGTTGTAGCAACCACATCAAAACCGACGTATCTATTGCCAGTAACAAGTCAAAAACCTGTTACGAAACCAACGACTACAAAAAGGCCTTCTGCTGTCCTAGTACTTACAACTAAAAAGCCCAAGCCACCGACGACGACACGAACGAGCACAACATCAGCTACTCCTGTGACGACGTCGCGGCCGGTCTCCACAACCAGCTTCTACACAGAGCTGCCACCACACGTCGCCAACTACTCCAATATTGTCGACGCTAGTGGTAAGCACTTACACTTTCGTTGTAATATTTATAGCCCGCGCACCTGTGACTAAACAATCGCGCAACCATTTGATCGGATTGGGCTGTGGTGTGCGTACTAGCTCGACTAAACAGTCGAGTTGGTTGTAGGTGTGGGAGTTGGGTGTGGATTATGTATCAATTTTAAAATGTTAAAATGCAAGCAATTGATCTTTCACAGTTAATCAATTTTTAAAGGCATACTAAACGAACTTTTAGAGTGTGGTCAACGAGAAGACGAAGGTGGTCGCATCGTGGGGGGCACGGAGGCGAAGTCCGGCGCATGGCCGTGGATGGCTGCCATCTACCTGCACGGCAGCAAGCGGCGCGAGTTCTGGTGCGGCGGGACACTGGTCGACAAGCGGCACGTGCTCACCGCCGCGCATTGCACCAGGGACTCCAAGCAGCGACCGTGCGTACACTGAACGACTTATCGTCTTCTAATATAAAAGAAGCCTTAAGTTTAAAGAAGACCAAATTTTCCGCATTGTTGTGTTAGGTGGTTTTTGATAAATCAGTGCACGATTTTACAAATTAAACATTCCTATAGAAAATTTTGTTCATATAAAAAGTACCATGTGAAAACTTTACTTCCAGCCAGTATTTAAAAGCCTACCAGCATTCTTAGCAATCACCAGGTTCCCCGCGCGGCAGTTCAGTGTGCGGCTAGGCGATGTGGACCTGGGACGGGACGACGAGCCCTCGCGCCCTGTCACCCTGCGTGTGACAGCTGTGAGGGCACACGAGCAGTTCTCCAGGGTCGGATTCTATAATGATATCGCGATACTGGTACTATCGGGTGAGTTATAATAACTAATGCACAAATTATGTTAAGCTGTTGGTATTTGTGAAGAAGAGTATTGAATTGTCCTACTTAGATATTATTGTAGTAGTAATATTTGTATAGAGACGGTGGGATGCTTATTTTGGAATGATTTACACCGAATCATTTAAAAAATATGATTTAATTTTGCTAATTATTTCTTTAGAGAACGTTCAAAAATCGAAATACGTGATCCCGATCTGCTTACCGCGGGGCGAAGTAGCGCGGCAGCAGTTCGACGGTGCCATGGCCACCGTGGTGGGTTGGGGCACCACACGCTACGGCGGCGTCGAGAGCTCGCGGCAACTGGAGGCCCGAATGCCCGTCTGGCGCAATGAGGACTGCGACAGAGCATACTTCCAGCCCATCACGGACACTTTCCTCTGTGCGGGCTATGCTAGGGGAGGAGTAGATGCTTGTCAGGTCAGTTCTACCTTGATGTGTAACTGAAATACCAAAAAAATCAATTGATGCCACACACTCACATTAGGATGTTTTTATTTGATCTTACCTCTACGTTTTGAATATACCGCAAAATAGTAATGTTAATTAAAGAAGTGTAGCGTAAACAAGAAACAATAATACTTTTTTACTGTTCCAGGGTGACTCTGGAGGCCCGTTGATGTTGCAAGCAAACGGTCGCTGGACGCAAATAGGCGTCGTATCATTTGGCAACAAATGCGGAGAACCCGGCTATCCTGGCGTCTATACGAGGGTCACGCGTTACCTGTCCTGGTTACAGCAGAACATAACTTGAAGCTCGTCTTCCAAGCCTTCACTGAGGGCGCTAGTGTGTCATTTTAGTCTGAGATAGAATTTATACTTTTGTATGGAGCTTTACTATCTGCTTAGTATAGCAGCCATAATATAGTGTTAATATTTTAACGATTAATTATGAATTACTTTTTAACAGCGATTACCATTTTTAATTACTAATTGTTACCAAAAAATTAAATTATCTCTGTACCGAATATCTGTGAATAATTGCACTACTTTATTTTATATATTGATCAAATATACCAAGTAGAATTTTTTCTTTTTATCGCTAAAAAAAGGGGAATGTTTAAAAATAAATTCGGTTTTATACTAAACCAATAAGATCTGAAAACTATTTACCTGTGCTTTTATTTATATAAATTAAATAGCCTAATCTTGTTTTATCTAATAATGTAAATATATGTTTAGAATTATTTCGCCTTTTATTTCCTCTTTCATAAATGTGAATTGTAAAATGTGTTATTATTTAAAAAGCTTTACAACAATATTGTTCATATCCTACATGCAGCAGTTTACAATGTTCCGGCTTGCCCGTTAGTCTAGACCTAGACTAATTTAGCTTAGCTGATAGCCTATAGTGCGCTAGAAACTTAAAAAAAAATTAAATGTTGCCAGCTAAGAATAATTATAGAAGAGTTAAAAAAAAACTAAATGTTACACCTAGTAATTTTAATCAAACGAAAAATGTATTACATCTGTCTATAATTACGAATCAGATTTTACGATTTTTTTTACATAAAAATATGAAAAGCAAAAATTACCACTTCTTATTATTTGACAAAATGGAGTTTTTGACAGATGATTGACATCAAAGTAAATAGACATTTCAAAGTTGTTAATTTAACGTCAAAAATTCGTATCTAAGCTAAGAAAATAAGTCACAAAATTCTTTGAAATAATTGATTTATTTTATTAAAACCAAATATTCAAGAATATATTAATATAAATAAGCACTGACATACCTACGCGCGGCCACATGAAGTTAGTGCCTTACATTAAGTGAGTTTAGTAATCATGATGAAACACTCCACATCTCCTACTCCGAACTACCCTAGGAGTACATCTCCTTTACCAGCTCCAGCTAATTACCAACCAACAACAGCTAGTGCTGCAGTAAAGCGGTACAAATACTTGCGAAGACTGTACAAATTCGACCAAATGGATTTTGAATTTGCTGCATGGCAAATGGTTTATTTATTTGTTTCACCACAAAAAGTATTTAGAAGTTTTAATTATAGAAAACGTAAGTAACTCTTAACATTCAAAAAGCCTTTATTTCTCATAATTTGTAGAATCAATGGTTGTTTTGCTTAAAATAAACATTTCGTTTTTTAATGTTTCAGACACTAAATCACAGTTTGCACGTGATGATCCGGCATTTCTAGTACTGCTCTGTGTCTGGTTGTTTTGTAAGTAATTCAATTCTATTGTTACCTAACCAAAAAATGATTCAATGCAAATCTTCAGAAGTTTATATTTGAGACATTGAGAATTATACCTAGAAGATAAGGATGGGCAAATGATATTAGTAGTGTGTTACAAAAATAACTTGATACATTTAACAGGCCATCCTTAAATATGACACATGAATTTCATAATATTTGCCCCTCATAATTGTAGCAGCTATGAGGCCCTACTTAGATGTCATATATTTCACCAATTATGTTTAGTAATTCATGAAATAAAAACAGCAGGGTTCTGAATGTGTCATGTTCAAGGCATGTTATTTTAATACTAATATTTTAATGAGTATTTTATATTCCAGTATCATCAGTATGCTTTGCGCTGGCAATTGGCCTGAACTGGGGCCAACTGGTGCTGTTTGTCCTATTTGTTGTGTTTGTTGACTTTGTTGGAGCTGGTATATTTGTGTCTACCATATTTTGGTAAGTTTACTCGCAAAAAGTTTTATATAAAGGTGGCAAAGAGCAAGCGGCCATCTGAATTCAATGAAATGGCTATGCGAGCGCAGCACAGTCTGCATGATGGTCTTTTAAATTAGTTACTTTAACCCAAGTACTTTTCTTTCTGCACTTATACTAAATGTCAGATTTTTTTAATAAAGTGGAAAACCCTGTTTTTTTTGTTTTTTGCAGGACGAGAGAACTCACTAACTATAAATAGATATATGATTATTAAGGTGATTATTACATGTTTCAGGTATTTAATCAACAAATATTTAAGACGCGACCCGGCTGCAACAGAAGTGGAGTGGGGTTACACATTTGATGTTCATATCAATGCCTTCTTCCCACCACTCTCTCTGTTGCATTGCTTCCAGATTGTTCTCTTCAATGGTAAGATTTGTTAATCATCTTACTTAGCTTACTTCTTATTAATATTATAAAGGCGAAAGTTTAAATAGATGGATGGATAGATGTATGGATGTTTGTTTGTACCTTAGACTACTGAACAGATCACAATTAAATTAGGCATAGATGTAGAGAATAGTCTAGAAGCACACAAGTACTTCCTCTTGTTTTTTTTTTAATTCCACACGGACGGAGTGGCGGGCGAAAGCTAGTTTCCTATAAAATAATGGAAATTTAACTAGTAAAGTGTTATTTAAAAACTCTGAATCTAATTTCTCATGTATTTTTTGATTAAAATATAATAACGAAATGACCTTTAATATAACAGTATGGTAATTAATAGGTTATCTAAAAATCTCTCGTTTGAATTTGATTTTTTTTATTTCAGATCTACTCCAGGGTCATGGGTTCGTGCCGTGTCTAGTAGCAAACACATTTTGGCTGGCCTCAGTCGTTTATTATTTGTATATCACGTTTTTAGGTTATAGCAGTAAGTATTTTTTATATACACAAATCATGTAATTGTCACGTCTGAATTTTTCTTTCATCCTTGACACTTTTTTTATATAGTGACTGGCTAGAAAGAATATAACAGCCTCTCAAAGTTTTTTAAATTGTTTTAACTTTTTTTACAGATTTACCGATGCTGCAAAATGCAAGAGTATTTTTATTACCTCTGCCCATACTAGTTGTTGCATATTTCTGTACATTAATAGCTAAATGGAATCTCAGCCAAATGTTAATAGATTTCTATCACTACAGATTATTTTAACACATCTTTATTTTATTTCAAAAGTCAGTTTTCTAGTATGGTGATAACTTAATCTTTGATATTTGGTATATAGGTTAAAAAAGTCACCGAAAACTATTGATAAGACGTGAATTGGGAATTGTTTCATTTTAGAATAAGACTGTGTATTAATAAAAATAATTCATAAGTTAGTTGTAAAGGTATTTTTTATAATAATACAATATGTTAATGTAAATATGTTTTACACATATTTTTCTTAATTATATTAATTACAATCAGTGCCAGTGCTTAAAAAAATATTTTTCATTCTTTTTCCGTCTTATATTCTAAACAATTTGTATTTTTTAACAACCCTAATTTTCAAAATGTTAACTATAATTTAATTTATAGTAATTGACCATCAAGCAATATTGTTAATGTACATGTAATAAAAAAAATTATATTCAATTGACTTATAATTATTTCTTCTCACCAATTGCCCAAGTTATATAATGTTTCACAATTTTTTCTAATTAATCTTTCATTTTGTTCAATTTGTTTAAAAGATCGTGATAAATAAAATAACTTCTATTAAAGTTTACAATTTAATGAGATAGTTTTATTCATCAATCATCATCTAAAACAATAACTTCATCCGACGATATCGGCTTCGGTCTCTCCTCTCCAAACGCCAAAGTTTTCTTCGCTTCAGGTTTTTTTGTTTGAAGCCCTGAATTCTTTAACGAAAATGTCTTCGTAATAGTTAGAGAGGAAGGTAGTCGACTTATAGAAGCGTTTATTTCTTGGGATACGTTTTTTGGTGCTGGTAAATGCTTCTTACGTTCTGCCAACTTTTCCTGTAACGTTTTGCCAGGGCTGACTTGCTGATGAGTCAGTGGGGCTTTCGGAGCTGACGAATTAGACGCTTGGGCTTGCGTTAGCTGTGAACTGTGCCCGCTGTAGTGGGCAGACGTATGTGGGACTCCGAACCCTGGTATATTTGCGGACAATGATGCTGGTAAGGTCGGAAGAACCGTCCCCATACTGGGAGCCAAAGGTCCAGATATAGACTTCTGCAAGCTAGTTATAACCGATGTCGGAGCGGATTTCGCTGAAGACGGTAATGACGACGAAGTAAATGACTTTGATTTTATAGGTATAGACACACCCGATATGGACCTAGTAGTGCCGGGTTTCGGGCCACGTTTTTGCTTCTTTGGCGGAGGCAAATTGAAGCCAGAATAACTTCCGAGATATTGTCGATAGAACTCTGACTGGAAGGAATTTTGCATGGAAGAGTGCAGAGAATTTTGCAAACTTGTGTAACCGGCTAAAGCGCTTATTTTACTGAAATATGACAAAGCGGCCGCTGTTTGTTGTGTGAGTAGTTGATCGTTTATCATCGGGTAGTTCCGGAAAGCCGCTGCGATATCATGAGACGACATTTTCGGTAGACCGGAGGAGCTAGGTGGCTGTGCGCTGGGCTGTTTGTCGGGCTTCGCTTGACTGACCGGTGCCGGGGGAAGAGCGGAAGTGCTCTTAATCACTTCCACGGTTTTAGGCATTTGTTTCTTTTGCTGATTTTGACTCTTGTCCAAACTTGCTAATGCTGCTTGTTGTTTGAGTGTCATTATATGAGCCTGACAGAACTTCATGCTGAGATCAACTAAATTAGCATTTTCTGGAACAGGTGTGGTCAGGATTAATTTGTATGCGTCTATTAGCAGATTTGTTAACTGTTTCGAATTCGGTTGCTTTTGAACTCGTTGATACGCGCGATATATGTCGAGCATCAAGCGTTTCAGTGTTTGACGTTCAACTTCGTTACTCTTCAAGTCTGCCTGTTGACTGAATTTCAGCAACTGTCCCTTTAATGATTGTACACAAAGAGAAAACGCTTGTTGTGCCAACTCTTCTCTATCAGAGTCTCGTAAATACTTCTTATCGAGATCCGGTATTCTTTGTAAATGCGAATTTAAATCGAGTAATGTTTTGTGGTCGTCGATCTCTTTCAATATTTCCATGGTAAGCATCACGGAGCGGTTCATGTGAAAAGCGAAGCTTCCAGCCCGTTCCACTTCCGCTGAAGGTATCTTCCAAATGTTATTAAAAAAATTCGTTGCTCTTCTTTCACTGAAGAGTCCGCCGAGCTTTTGGCCGCATCTCATTGTAAAGTTTGATAACATAAGATCTCTGCATCTTTCGATGTCTTTCCCCTTTTTGTAATAAAAATGATAATGAGCCAGTCGATAAATAGCTTTGTAATGTGGTGGAAAACGACTGGCGCAATCTTCGAGAGCGTCTAAACATGCTATAATTATCTTCATAATTTCCTCATCTGTCAACTGTTTGGTATCGTTGGAGGACTTAGTGGACGTGTTGCTGTCTCTGCTGGACTCGCTGCTGCTGTCTGAGGAGGACTCGCTCGAACTCGAGTCGGATGATGAGCTCGATGAAGAACTACTCGAACTCTCGTCTTTTTTATTTTGTTTTTCTTCTTTATTGTTTTCACTATTTGACTTTCCTTCTTCCTTATTTTCTTTCAAATCTTTCTCATCCTTTTCTACTATTGTTGTCGTATAGTTTGTGGCCTTTGGTTCTTTTTCTATTTTCTCTAATATCTTTTCATCATTTTTCTTTATCGTGGCCACCTTTTGCTCTAGAGTCTGATCCGTATCCATAGGCTTACTTGATTTTTCCACCGAATCATTTAACGTATCTTTGTGCGCAACTCTTTCTGTATCATAAGAGGCAGATCTACGGACTTTAGCGGCAGCCGCCTCCAGTTTCATCGTTTTAGCTTCATGCGTATCTTCTTCCCCTGCGTCGCTCACAGATCTTTTCAATATATTAGCGGCTTGCACTGTTTCCTGAGATTTTCCATCGCCGTCCTCACCTACGAAACATTTTTTAAACTTTTTACTAAATGGTCCATTTTGCCATTCATCGATACACATTAGGAATACTTTGCCAACGGATGCTGGAATAGGTTTATTTTCATGTTGCTCGATAAATTTTAAAATCGAAGCGTGTATACGATAGTGTAATTCTAACACTTCTATACACAAATTTGTTGGTGTACTATAGTTAATTTTTAAGGGATAAGTGGCGTCAGTTTCTTGTAAACTCTTGACTCCCTGCATGTAAAAACTTAAATATATAGACGGTGCTTTATTTCGCTTTTCGGCCACTTTTCCCAACATGTAATACAACAACCAAGAATTCTCATTTGTTTTATCGAAGTCATTGCTGACGTTGAGGTCATTTAGAACAGTGTTGTAACACGTGTATGTGCTGTCCAACATATCCTCTTTCTGTTTTTCTAACGATTCGAAATCTTCCATACTTAATGACTCGCTAGCTTGCTTCAACAATCTAGAACAGAAAGAATGAACGGTGTACACGAAATTTCCATACTCTAACCACAATTCGCTACGTGTCGAATCTAAAGATAAAGCTCGCTTGAAACACCGTATTGTTGATTTTGCTTGGTTAAGAAACTCCCTTTCGTTGTTCAAGTTTTTGCAAGAATTTAAAACTCTTTCCAAATGTACGCCTTTAGCTAGCGATATTTCCGCCCAAGATTCCAACCTATCGTTATTCAAGATAACGTCCAACATGTTGAATTTTATTGCCATTTTACAGTCCTCTCTTTTGAAATGATAATCGCCCAGTAAAAAGTATATATCTTTCATTTTATAGGGTAATAGAGGCGGCACCGTTGGTAATTTATTATCGATACCTTTGATGTATTTCTCCAAGTCGGGCAAATATTTGTTTGGATCGCATTCTGTGGGCAACAGGGCAAGAATACGATGAAACAGCTGCTCTACATCAGTCGTAATGCCCGGCACTTTGCCTTCCAAAGCGGGGAGTATATGAGGCCTAAACACTTCGTACAACTGCTGCGCTCTCTTCCAATCCAATGAATGAGGTCGAACACTATGATCCTTTAATGGCGAATTTTTGGATTTAGTCTTCTTACCTGGGTGTCCATACAAACAGAACACACACTGTTCCATGTATTGACACACTTGTTCTAAAGATTTTGCCAACGACGGAGAGCGAAGACGCGGCACCACCGTATCTAAAATAAAATACAAAAGTTTTGCGTCAGAGTGAACGCACCAACTTCTATTTCCTAGTTGCTCATGACCAATGAATAAAACCATAAGCGGATTGGGCACTTCATCACATGCTACTCTGTCGTTGTCTGAGATCGTGCGTCCTCTACCTTGATCATCTTCTCGTTGTAACATATAGTGCATTATGATCCAAGGTGCTACAGTACCGAAAGGCATTTCTGTTGCATTCGTTTCGACTTGATGACCAATTATTCTAATGAGATTCTCTAACGCTTGACTTAGCTCTTTTTGCGAAACAGATTCTAAGCAGTTTAGGCCTTCTGTGGTTAAAATATGTTCCATGCAGGATAGTACTTTAACAACAGTCATGGTCCACTTTTCATAATCCTTGGATCCAGAGGTAAATCGGAAATAGTGTTTCAATGCTTCATGTAAACATGTCAGAGACCATTTGAAGCATGTCTCAACTTTGTCTAGAGCCCAACACGTGTCTAAAATAATTGACAACTGAACTGCAAAGTCCAAAGACATTTCCTCCTCTTGTGTTTTTGCCATATCTTTACAATGTTCAAATGAGTCTATTACGATTTCCAATACTTCTTCATAATGCCCCTTATTATACAATTCCATGACAGTGGACAGCTTCTTGTTTCTTTCTAAAAACATGATGTACTCTGAAATTTCACCTTCTGTTATAAGAGGTTTAAAAGTGAAATTAGTATTATTCATAGTGTAATTATCATGATGCTCTCCCATTGCTTCAAATTCACAGAGGAGATGGTAAAGACTGTCAAGGGCAAAGTCCTCACATTTATTGAGTAAATGAGCATGAATTTTGACCCAGAGTTGTCTTATTATGTATTCTAAACAAATTGTGCTTGGGAAAAGGTGTGGTTTTGCAGCCAATATCAAACCAATAGATTCTATAACTCCTAACTCATGTCCAGATTTTTCATTAACATTTTGATTGAGCTTGGTATTGATTGATATTTCTTCAGCTAAGATGTTAATCGCAATGTAACTTAACAAATCATCTTTATTTTCATCGCGGCAAGCTGGTACATCTATGTGTGTGTTATAACAATTGTTTGCTTCAACAAATACACTTGTTAAATCTTCAGGCCATTTTACTTTCCACTTTGAAGCTAATAATGACAAAAAGTCTTTTAATATATCTATGATATCCCTTTTACATTCTTTATACTTATTTATGAACTCTTTAACGTCTACCTGCTCATTCTCACTACCAAAATATTCCTGTTCAATTTTAGAATCTGATTTCTCTTTTTCTTCAAATAATAAATTAAGATTTGTTAGATCTGTTGAAGTATCTTTATCTTGGTTTTCCTTATCTTCAATTGTTTCTGGAGACAAAGCTATTGGAACCATTCTTCTCAGTGTGTCATAAATGTTGTCATCACAGCGTTCTTGCTTGTTGCTTGGTTTCTTACGTCCCGATCGTCGTTTGTTGCACCACTCCCATTGTTCTAGAAAGCTCAGAGCGCTGCCTCTGCGTCGGACTGTCGTTTTCTTTTGTACTTTAGGCTCTGGAGCAGTCTCAGCAGCTGATTCCAAAGCTACCATTTCCACATCACTTTCCACTTTCTCTGTATCCGTAACTTGTTTATCAGATAATTCATTATTCTCATTTTCTGATACATTTTCTACATTTTTCTCATTATCTGTATTTATATCATCAATTTTATCTGTGTATTCAATTTCTTTCTCCTCTATCTCACATACCTCCATTTTCTCTTCTATTTCAGCTTTCTCAAAAACCAGTGCAATATAACAAGCATGGCTGAAATAGTTCTCTGTCATGTACTTGTGCATATGAATCAATGATTCACCAACAGCGCTCCATGTTAGACTACTTATAGGTTTTTTCAACTTTAAATTAGGCAGAAAAGATTTAAATTGCTCAGCGATTTGCTGTTCTACAAATATTTTATTAATTTCACTGGCTTCTTGTATAAGTCTTGTACCAATTTCGTCATCAAAAGGTTCATCATCTTTTTCATTCCATTTGTAAACTGGATTCAAATACTCCATGTAATTTCTAATGTATGGAAACTCTTTATAAATATATTTACGATATACCAAACCCCTTAAGTAGTCTGGATCAAGCTGTAGGGCATTATAAATAGAAATAATACATTCATCTTTGTAATCTAGTCCCAATAACAGTGTGATTATTTTATCTATACATGGCCAATGACTAGGATTTCGATGGACACCACGCTGAAATGCCTGAAGAGCGGTTTCATATCGTTTTGCTCGCATACATAACAACCCAAAGCTATGCCACAGTGTAACATCCGTATCATCGAGCTCCGAAGCCGCAATATACGACTCTATAGCCGCTTCCAACTCATCTGCAGCATTCTGCATTGCAGCTAAGTTTTTGTAGCATAAATATTTTAAATTAAACAATGGACTGGATACTTTCTCACCCGGAGCAGGTTTTTTAACATCGTACAACAGTTCTGTGTCCAGTAAATCTTTTAAAAGCTGTGTTGCATCGGTAAGATTGCCCTTTCGTTGCATATCAAGAGCTTTTGCATATTGTTGTAAGGCGATCTGTTCGAGTGCTTCTCTCGTTGCTTCCTCTTCAGAACCACTTTCTTCGTCTGATTCATCATTTAACGCTGATATTTTAATCATAATTATACTAGTACAATTTACAATATATAATTACAAACAAGAATCAAAAACCGGAAATCATCTGTCACGTTATTTTGATGTTTTGACTTTGACATTTATTTATTTTTGTAACGATGATTAAAGTATCAAAATCATACAACCACTTGCTTTTCAAGTTCTGTCTTCAATTAAAGCGCAACTTATGGTCGCATTTCTCAAATTGGTCTAACTGCAATAATATAACATTGCTACGTTTCAGAAATAAAATTTACTTTGGTACGTTAAAAATACACTTTGCATCTACACTTTAATACTCTGTAGTAAACTTCAAAAGAGTGAGGTTAATATTTATTTGGTAATTTACACAAAATTAAACACTAACATTAAGACTACAGAATAAAAATGATATCTCACAATTCAATCTTAAAAAGAACTTTACCAATGTTAATACAATGTGCAGAAGCACATAGAAAACCTCGATGGCTGCCGGTGGCAAAAAGTAAAATATATCGTATACCAAAACGGCCAGTTATCTCTGAAGAAGAACGAATAGAACTTTTGAGGATAAACAACAATTATAAGACTCAAATGCGGGCTATAAAGCGTTTTTATTATGAGGAAATGATTAAAGAAAAGTCTACCCTTGAGAGTGCCAGTTCTGAGATGTCACAACAACTTGAGGCCGAAGAATGGGAGCGCTGTGTAAAGATAAATGATACATGGAATGCGCAAGTTGCTGCAGAACGAGATGAAAGAAGGAAACAGGAATTACAAGAGATGGAGGAGTTTGCTCTAGCCAGAATGGAGGCTAAAGACAAGGAGTTGAGAGAAAGAATAGCAAAGGCATCAGAAAAAATTAGAGAGCAAAAGGTAAGATTAAATTCTTTTTTTTTATCATATTACCGTAAAATCATAAATATCCAGAAGATTTCATTACTCTCAAAAGTTGCAATACTAAAAAAGAATGGAGAGACTAAAGTTCAAATCCATGCTTACCCTTATGACATATTTTCATATATTTATCATTGTAATTGGTGGCTCACGGGTTCAGCACTTGACTTATCTGCAGGTTCTAGGTGCCAATTCTACCATATACCAATGTCTTTTGTATATTTACCCAATGTTCATAATACTATTATTGCGAATAGCACTGGTATACCTAAGTAAAACTTTATTTTTACAGAAACTCAGTAACACCTTTATAACGCCAGAAAATCTAGAGGAAGCAATTGACCAGGCGTTGGCCAACCCTGTCGACTACAATTTTGTTATTGACTTACAAGGACAACAGTATCTAGGCAGAGACACACCAATACCAACTAAAGAGAAAAAATCCGCAACCAATAATTGAATACACTTCTATAATAGTTAAATCTTAGTAATATATGTTATTACAAAATTTGTTTTGTTTCTGTGTTAAGTAACTTTTTTTTTTCAATACTTTCCTTGGAATATTTGCAATGTGTAAAACTACAATCACTAGCAGTTGTTTGCGACTTTGTCACCGCAAATAAAAATAATGTACAAGTTTCAGTGATTATATAGAAAGAATGAAGCCTTGCAAACAGACAACACTTTTAAATTTTTTTCATTATTAGCAATGCAAATATATCTCATTCATGAAATGTAATTTTTTGCAATATTAAATGTATGGACTGTAGAATAGAAGAAAAAAAATTTAAACCTTAATAAACATTTTATTCATATTTTTATATTAGATACATAGATACAAATTAAACAGCCATATCATTAAACATGGTCTGCCAGTCTGGCAGCACCGTCAGTTTATGCTGCAGCGAGCCAAGTGAGACAAGCTTTGCAGACCGGGCTGTGTCCTCCACACTGATCGACACCGCTTCCTGGTGGAATGCCGTCTTGGTGCCAGGACACACCTGGATATTAATTATATTTGATTGACAAAGAAATTGTAAATGAAAAAAGATTTTAGAATTATTTAATACTAGCTTTCCACCGCATGGAATTAAAAAAAAAAACAAAAGTAAGTGTTCTTCCAGACTATCCTTTACATCTATACCAAATTTCATCGAGATATGTTTAGCAGTTTAGGCTACAAACATCCATCCATGTAAACTTTCGCATTTATAATATTAGTAAGATTCTTGATGCAGTTCTCAATAATGGTTGGAAAATATTGACATTTTCAAGCTTTAGTTTTGTTAATTAAAACAAGGGGAGCGCCGTAAAAGTCTACGGTCCACGAAAGACTTGATAAATATTCACAAATACGGGTAATAAAGTTAAGGGTTCAAGTGAACACATCCAGGGATTCACAATAGTGTTGTTACCTCAAAGACAGTGTCCCCCAGCAAGAGGGTGACTCTTCCAGAGCGGCGCACCTGAAGCTTGCCCACACGACCTTCCTGCAGCCCCGACAGCACGCAGCCCTCGCCACCCTCACTAGGCTAGTTATATGAAACAAAGTTTTGTAATACATATAAAATTCAATAATAAACTTAATTTCGAAAACAACAAAAGCCCGAGTAACTATATTACATGAACATACTCAAAAACTATTTTATCCCTTTATAAGTTAGAGGCGATATTTTCACCACCAATTTTTTTTTTTCAATGATTGACATAAAAAATCAAATTAGATTTTTGTTATAAGTAAAAAATACTTTGTTGTACTACTATTTTTGTAATAAACATAAAAACTTGATTTTGACTTGACATTTACAACTATTGAGTAAAACTTACAGCTTCTTCATTTTGTGATTCTTTAGAGGTTTTTCCTCGTGAGTCCTCATTCGCGTCCCCTCCCCCGCTTCGCCCCGGCAGGGAGGTTGGCAACTGTCAGTAAGATATTATTTTATACCAGAAAGTTGCAAAGAAGAATATCTGCCAAAGCTAAAGGATTTTCATAGTAATAGTTTATTAAGAGTACATGTAATTGATTTCCATGAAATGGCTGAAACCCATAAACACCTGGAACAAGTTGACAGGTGTCGTAAATGCCTACTTTTGACAAAAAAAAACAATTAAAATACCTGTAATAGAATAAGCGTTGGTTTATCACTTCTTAATAAGTTTGTGATATTTGTGTCTTCAAGTTCTGCTGGGATGGTAGGTTTCTCTTCCACTTCAGGCACTGAATTAAATCAAACTTATAAATTATGCTGTTGCTCGTTTAGTTCGCGTGGAATTAAAAAGTAGTAAAAAAACATAGCCTATGTTACTCAGTGATAACATAGGTTTTTAATGGTGAAAGAATTTTTGAAATCCACCTAGTAGTTTTTAAGTTATTTCAAATACAAATCTTTCCACTTTATAACATAATTTTTGTGAATAAATATTAACAACTTCATTAAGCCTTACTTGGTGAATCAGCGTATTCCGTAGGTTCCGTCTTCACAATCACTTCTTGTTTAATTTTTACTGTTGGCTTTGGCTGACTGTATAACCACCCTAAAAATAAAGAATTAAAAGAGAATTGTTGATCCTATCCAGATTCACATTATCTTACTTTTAATTTACTTAACTGTGAGTTCAAGGGACCCTATTTTTCTGGCTTAGAGATTTTTCTAGGACCAAATAGAAGCTATTTTGCATTAAATAAAATGAAGTCACGTAAATCGGATCATAAATCGCAGCGTAATTAATAAACATACAAAAAAAAATACTAATCTAATTGAGAATTCCTCCTTTTTTAAATTGGTTAAACACTCTGTTTTTCTATAATTTTCATCCAATCAACAGCTATTTTTCACATTAAACATACCATCATCTATGGGCAGTTTGATTGGAGCATCAATTTCAAAAGATTGCTTAAAGTCTTCCACTTCAACATCCAGCTCATAATCACCTCCGACCGCTGACTTGATCTTCTGTTCTTCTAGTTCTTTGTCAATCTAGAAGATGACATAAAAAATTTACACAAATTATTATAGTTATACAATTTCCCTTATAGGGAAACCTATGCACATTGTAAATGAATAAATGAGTGTTTGAGCTCCTGCAGACTACAGACCTTTGATAGTTTAATCTGGCACTTAACAAGAACATATGGAGGTGTGTACATTACATTGATTTTGTTTTACATAATTTTAACTTAACGGACCAACTTAATCAACTACCGGCCGATAGTCTAATTTGAATTTTAAGTTAGATACATACTTTAATCACATCCTTTACTCTAATGGTAGGTCTTTGCAGAGTGGGTGTTCCTTCTCCATCACGGGTGTAAGACGGCCCTCTGTACTGACTCCTCTCTACAGCTCCTAAACCTAAAAAGTTAAATGCATTTGTGTAAAATTTTATTTAAAAAATATAGATTTCTAATAGGTATACAATACATGGAAATCTTAAAAAACTGTTTAATGGTTAAATATTTTTGACTTGTTGAATGCAAAAAGCAAACCTGTCAGCGAAAATCTTCTACTCAAGATAGAACTCCTCCAAATAAAATGAATTTCTTAAGTTCAATGTAATGTGTGTCTAATTTATGCAACATAAGTGACTAATGCTAGTCAAGGCTGTGGGAGTATCCTGGATGCGAGAGCCACAGGACCAACCCTTGTAACGATCCTTAGGGAAGGTCTATGCCCAGTGGTGGGCATTGTATGGCTGATAAGATAGATTGATAGGTGACTAAAACTGGTTTCACCATCTTCATTTTCCATTATTACCTAATATAAATAGTTTTATTGTAGTTAGTATTACCTTCAGAAAATACTCCAGCAGATTTGATAATCAATGGACCTTTCTTTTTGTTTCTATGATTTGCTCTATCTCTCCTGTCTTTGTCATCCTTCCTGTGATCACGGCTATTTGCTGAAGGGACTCTGTAAAGGATGTAAACAAGGATAATAGTCAACGCAGATTTTTTGTAAATTACGATATATCCAAAGCGCCGTTCAGGAGATACATAGTAACAACTATCCATTTAAACTTTGGCATTTATAATATTTGCATAAGTTAAAAAAGTCTTACCCCTTGTTTCTACTTCTCGTTACATTTAAATTTGGAGTGAATACTTTTTTATTCGGTTTTACACCTCCCAGGGAAAGATCACGCGGTGGTTTGAATGATGCCAGTCTCTGTAATGGATCGGAACCTAAGCCATTTGATGATTTGTCTTGCGAGTTCGACATGATATCAACTGTTTATTGTTTTCATTAATCAGGAAGCTGCAATGGTTAGGTTACTTTGTCAGCTGTTAGAATTGGAAAAACAAACCGCAACAAAAAAATAAACATTAACTTGTCAAAAAATATGTCAAATCAAATGACATGACATGTCACCATAGATACATTTTGCTCCTCATCAAGTTCAGAAACAAGTTATTGGAGTCCACTGGAAACCATCAAAAATCATTTTACACCTACTCATTCCACGAAAACCCAAATTATTCTTGCGAAATCACTTAATTTTAAAAGCGAAATACTTTGAAAGTAAATAGACCAAAAGGCTGTACAGTCTCCGGGATCTCCTATTCTTGTTTTCGTGCTGGTAACATTCGAATGTTTAAAAGTCGGTTATAAAGTTCAAGAACAGAGATATTTCAAACAATTCAAATTATAAAACAATACAACGAAAAACCAACGACTTTCTGTTTATAAAATTGTTGTTACTCGAAATACTTAACCTTATAGTGTTATAATAAGACATTGACATGGCTGAATCACTGTTTGATATATTTGGAGACCATATCACCAGGCAAACAAAGAAAAACTTACTTCGCCAACCCCTTTCGAACAACGGTACGTATTAAATTCATATGTATTTTAAGTTGTATAATTTTTACTGTTTAATTTTCTTTCATTAATTGTTTTGAAAGTTACATAACATCTATCGCTTAATTAAAATATAAAAATATTTATAATCGCACCTTCAATTACCCGCAAGTGAAAGTAGATAAAACAAGTAAAAAGCTTAATATTACTTTTTTAAATAGAAAACATAGGAAAAACCGTTTCAAATGGACCATACAAACCAAACGAACCAGTCAAAAAGGTTGGAGAAACTAAAAAGTCATTTTTATTGAATTCCGGTAAAGCTGTTCAAAGCACCCCAATAAGAAAGCCATTATCACCAAAAGCTGTAAACGTTGGAGCAATGATCTACACTGATGATAACAATGAAAGTGGAATAGACTTTTCGTACGAAGAAATAGAGTTTACTAAGCCATCATATAACTATGGTATGTATTGAATATTGCTCAATCAAAAGGTACTGTTATTTAATATAGGTATTGCATAAAATATGTGTTAAGCACTTGACTAGACAATCTCTGTTTGGTTTTGATCACTGCTATGTCCCAATTTGTTATAGTGAAGTTAAGTGGCTTACTAGTTTGGTATCTTAATTGGTATCTTAATTTGGTATCTTATTTCTTGACATAAGACAAATAAAAATCTTAATTTTTATTTGTCTTATGTCATACTGGCAGAGAAGTCACATTAATTTAGTAAAAAGAGTAACCCCAGATCTCTAACATTCTTATTTCTTTTTCTAGTTGTCTACAAAGACATTGTTAATCAAATGTACACTTAATTTTGTAGATAATTTCCATAAGGATATGTTTGACTATCTACCGTTGCCCAATGTGGAGGTAGTGCATCATATATCCCCACCTTCTACCCCACCACCAAATATGAGACGATATTCTATGGAACTGGACTGTTCATATCAGGATGAGTTCTTTACAGGTAAGAATAAACATACATCATACATAGAGGTAGACCTAGAAAGAGATGGATGGACTGCGTGAAAGGTGACATGATCCAGAAGGGAGTGATGACTGAGATGATGTATGATAGAGTTACGTTGAGGACAAAAACCTGTTGCGCCACTACGGGAGTAGGATAAGGAGTATGATGATGAACAAGCATACATCTGTAGTCAGTACTAGTTACATTTTTCACAATAAGACTGCTGCATATTTTATATGAGGGTAGGTTTACTCCGGTTTAATAGTAAAAAAGAAATCAATTTACATGTCTTTTGCCACTAAATTTTTTGTATGAAAATGATCTGAGATTTCGTTTCACCAAATGTTAATGTACAGATATAAAGAGTAAAAACATTCTTATTGAGTAAGATTAAATTGATCTTCTAACTTTCGAATTTAATAGGAGGGTGTGTGAGGATGAGTGTCTTCTATTAAAATAATTGGATAATTTGTAATCTTGTTTGTTGTGATCATGACTAATGAATACCGCTTTTATTGTCACATTCCACATGATCCGAGTGTGTGGAACAAATGACAAAAACAATTGGCTTGTGATGCTATGATGTAAAATGATTAGCCAGTCAACTTAGCAATTTTAATTTCAGACGACTTCTCATGTGGCAGTATCCCTGATAATGATGACCTTGGTTTACCAGAGCTGTACTAGTATATTAAACATTTCTCTTATGAAACAACAGGACAAGCTCCCAAATTTTCTTTGAAAATCTACATAAGATGCATTGAGTATCTTTTCATATATTTCAGACATTGAATACAGCCTAATAATGGTTTGTAGTGAAATTAAATTTGATTTGTGTAAAATTGTAGCATTAGTAAACTGTAAGGTTTTCTTTTCCTAATATATTTTTTGCATGTATTGATGTTTTTTTCTTGTTCTCCTTTAGTGTAAATTTTTAATTTGTCATTGAATTCATCCGATTTAAAAAAAAATAGCCTAGGTATGGGTGTCACCAGCCGTTAATTTAGGCCGAAGGGGGGGACAGCTACCACTAAAATGGTTATCTTCATAGTACTTTTATATACATTTTACATTTTTAAAGTCTAGAAGGGGGGAAGGGCAGCTTCCCTCTTGCTGACACCCATGGATATAAGATGGATGCCATAAGATGGTATATCTTGAGTAATAATATATTTAATATTACAGTATTCTTTATTTACAAAATACTTATTTTAAATTAAACATAAAAACTCATGACTACAAGCTGATTATATTGTTCTCTTATTTAATCTAAAATAGTTCAGTTCTGATGCCTTAATTTGTACCTAAAATAGAAAAATGTCCTCTAGCTACTAGACTGTTCTCAATTATATTCTATGATATACATTAGTTAACATATATTTACATCACATAAAGCTAGATTTAAGTATCATTATGTTAAATATTTCTTTCCGAGAAATTGTACTTTCTTCTCAAATGCAGGGAATGTGATTGGTGTGTCTTCTTTGTAGAAGGGATTCAGCATTAGCTTTATGTATGCTTCATAGACATCATTGAAGAAGTTTTTTATACCATCTTCATTACGAGCATCATGCACCATTACAAACCTCATCTAGAAATATAGAAAAATATATAAGTACCACATCTCATAAAGGTGTCCCAGAGACCTAATTTTAGTCTTCTTCCCCTATCCACTCTTTTCATACCAGGAAAGGATGGGATGAAAAAGTGAATTTGGCAGTGTACAGATAGGGACTATGTATTCCATACACAGGATCCTATTTCTGTGCATCCTTCCTCTCTTATTAGTGATAGGCAACACATCTCCAAAAGGGCAGTCGCTACATGGATAACAATATTCAGGTAAAACCAATTTTTAGCCACTACCATATAGAAAATGATTAGATATGAAAAATGAATATTTCCCTTGGTTCATCCCTCTAGAACAATTGCACTAATTGTTTTTTTATATGCAAACTATTGGCTGTTAAAACAATTAAACTAAGTTCAAACTGAACATAACCAAACTTAGAGTAGTCTACAGTCCAGAATGTTTACCTGACTGGCTGTCACAAAGGCAGATACGAACCACTGGTTGAACTTATCTACAGACTTGAGATATGTGTTGGTTACTTTCCACATATGCTCATCCACCAGATCGAGTGCAGCGTGCGCTATAAACTGATTGAGATGTCTGTTGTCTTCTTTCTACAAAATTGTCACAAGTAATTTCAAATTTACATATCGTATTTTCATAATTCTGTCTCAGTTATGAAAATATCACAAGGCAAAAACTAATATCAAATATTAATTCCCATTTTATGGATTTACCAAAAGAAGGACATTATCAATAGGCTTTATTTAATGTATTATTCTTACCTTCACTTCTTTGGTAATGGGTATAAAATCCATTTCGAAGATCGGATTATCAGAATGACCTACAATAACAAAATAGTATGTCCCTGCCATTAGATTGAATATAAATGTTATATTACTCAATTTACTCTAGTTATCCTTCTTATTTTAATAATTACGATTATTATAAGAAACGATACACAACAGACAAGTTGATAAATAATTCTATGTCAGTGTCAGTGTCACTGTCAGTGCTACATACGGATTGTCAAAAGCACACAGCACACCTCGCACGTTTAAAAATAAAACAGTTAATTAAAACAAAAGTGAGAAGCCTATGTGTCCTTCCAGACTATGCTTTTAATCGCGATCTAATAAAAATAATATCTTATCTTTATACAAGTTGTAATATAAATTTAAATGATAATAAATAATAAACATTATTTATTCCACTCATTTGTGTGTTGGTTGAGAAAATCCTATCATTCAGTCATTTAGGCAGCCATCCATGTAAACTTTCGCATTTGTAATATTTGAAAGGAAATTCCATCAATAAGATAAAAAGACTTATCAATACCTCTACCTTAAAAAAAACAACTAAGTATGTGTTTATTATTTTTAACTGGCTGTGTGGTATCGTATCTCTTTCGCAAAGAGAAAAGAAAAATTTAAACTGAAATTCTTTAAATTTCTGTTTGACTTTGAATTAGTGTTTTAGTTAATTTTTCTCATCAAATCTTTTACAATGATTCGTAGGTATTTTTAAATCCTAATTGTATCAAATTCAACACTAACATTTCTTAATTAGATTAATTTATTACAGCAATTGATAAGTTAATGTTATGGACTCCCGATAATTGGAAGAAATATGGTCCTAAACAAATGAATTTAATGTTACGAATTCACTGTGATCAATTGCTTATAACTTCAAGTACTGAAATCGTAGAAACAATAAGCATGAGTAATAAAATTAAAGGAATTTATAAGGAAAATGCTTTGATTTTGTTCATTAGTCGAGCCCCTGAAGAAGTAGGTTCATTTATAAAAAATGCTTTGTAAATTATAGCTAGAGTCATAAATATTACATAATTATTATAATACATCGTTTTTTTTTAGTTACGTAAAATAAAGTTTCAAGTTAAAAGTAATCCAAGCAAATTTTACGAAGAACTTAATAAGTATTTTCCTGTTGTCAACCGCAATTCTAAACAGCCTAACGATGTTATTAGACCCCGGTATTTGAATGTTGAAGATGTCATTTCGCACGTTTTGAAGACAAAAGGTAATGTTTTTGTAATATAGTGCCATCTAAATCTTAAGTCGATTTGATAAATAGCAGGAATTAATAAGCAAGAGTTCTCTCTTTGTTCCTTATTTTATTCTTAAAATAAGGAACATCGCTGGTTAAAGACTATAATATTCTACATATATAAATTTAATTCATGTTGTTTCATGTTTTATTGCCTTTTTCAGAGCCTTGCAATGCTATATCACATTTGCCGCCGTCGTTTAAAAACTTCGTTCGAATTTGCTTTCTAGATCCAACATTTCCCAAATTAGTTCAGGATGTACAGATAATTATCTGTAATGAAAGTAAAACGGTTTAATTTATTTTAAAGAAGAATAGTTTGCGTTTAAGTTTTCCAAGTGATCACAATCAATGCTGTAAGCTGTCATTCAATGGAATTTGAAAGTAAAGCAAGTAATAACTCTGCTTCTGCGAGTTTTTAACGCTATATTCAACGGGTGTTCAAATTAAACTAGTAAATAATAGCCATAATGTATTAAATATTTGCACTATGTAACTTTCTTGATAAAAGGTCTAAATAGGCATTAAACATTCCATTTTTCACCTAAACATTTTTTCATTTTCCGCCCACTTGTGTCTTAATTCTTTTTGGCGGCACAATTTCCTATTGGCTGATCAAAACCATAAAGCAAGGGTTTTATAATTTATAATCTTTGAGATCAACCATAGACTACTAGTTTATTTTTTCAGTTAGCAATTTGAAATTTTTTGAAGTTCGGAATTCAACGTTTGCTTTGAATTGTAATTAAAGATTATAAAGAAATTGTTATTGTTATAATTTATAACAATGTATTCGACAAGATATGTGCCCGGTGCGCAATCAACAAGTCGCAAATCAAGGTAAGTGAGTGATCAAATCAAATATACGTAAACAGAAATGTTATCAAGAGATCTTTATAAAAGCAATGAAAATTTTAAGATTGGAAGGCAAACCATCATTGTTACCAAAACCACGACGCACTGGTTCGACGGAGCCCGAGATTCGCCGGCCGAGTGGAGCGGGCCATCGTTCCAGCAGCGCAGAGCCGCCTAGGGCTACATTTGGTGGTCGTCTAAGTAGAGAACCCTCAGCTACCAACTTACCTCCAAGTAATTCAGTGAGTTTTTATTATATCTGGGAACATTTATGACATAAATAAACCTGTAATTGTGAAATGCCACCTTCCTTAACACTGTTTTTAATTATGAAATGTGTATATCTTCCATTGCATTGACCTTAGTAAATACTTATTTGAGAGAAAAATGACTGACAAAATTAGTTAAAACATTATAGCGGTTACATATGCAGTTAACATGAGTTTGTTAGATTATATCTTATGCATAAGAGACTTTAACTGTGAGAATGTTTCTTTAATGCTTATATATGTACAATCTATAATAATATTAACATTTCAGAGGTCTAAATCACAACAAAGTGATATGAGATATGGAGGGAATCATTACATGTCCACACCTCTGCACTCAAATCATAATGCACGAACCACTAACACACCATTGGTAATGTCTTTGTTATTATTAAATTGTTTGTGCATTGTAGCATTTATCTTACTAGTATAAATATGAAAGTTTAGATGCAGATGATAGAGTTTTCTGCCTAAACTGCTGAATGGATATCAATGAAGTTTGGCTTAGATGTAGAGGATAGTTTGGAAGAACACATAGGCTACTTTTGTTATGGTTCCCATGAGATATATCAATTTTGTCTCTTTAATATGTTACATGCAACAGTAGTTGTAGCAAGTGAAAGCATTTAATTACTATACAATAAGTTTTTCTAGTACTTTATAACATGTGAGAGCTTATTTTAATATGATAATTACAGGAGTTCCGTTTACCAGCGAGTGAATTGAAGCATGGAGTAACACCGTTACGCTATAGTCACAACTTGACAACAACACCCAGGGTAAGACATAACCACAGATATATATCATCTAGATACACTAATCTAGAATAGAATTAAAGGGATGTTTAGTTTGCCTACTGTAAATTCAGGTAAAAACATTTTTTTGGGTAATGCTTTCTATAGAATACTTCTGGTTGCTCTGTTCGGAATAAAAAATAAAAAAATAGATTGTTACTTAGGTACAAAGTAGCTTTGTAATGGTGAAAGAATTTTTCAAATTAGCCCAGTAGTTTTTAAGTGAATTCATTGTAAAAATAGTTATTTTCTTCCTTAAAATTATAGATATTTATGATGTAATTTGTAATATTATATTGTAGAGAACAGCAGATGAGTCCTCGGGACGCACCTGGGAGCAAGCACTGGATCGTGTTCTGGCATTTGTAACTGTGAAGGATCAGAGGTTTGTTGAAAATAACTTTAAAAATTTGATTTTGTTTTTGATAAATATTAGTGACATTATTTGGTCAACTATTTTTTTTAGTACCAAACAAGCAAGTGGTCACCTGAATTAATTGATATTGTGAAGAATTCGCTGCCCATAGACATCTGCAATTGCAGAGGCATTGTAATATGCAATACAGGTAATATTCAATGGAGAAGGGAATTCATAGAAAGGATATTTCCCCTTCTGAATGTCTCCATCTTCAACAACCTTTCCATACCCATTCTGTGGAAGGAGACTTTAGTACAGTCCTGGCATTACTCATCCACTTTAATTTACATTTTCTTCATATTTTAGTCCTCTTCTCCTTCCCACCCTTTATGAAGATGGGAAGGGAAAATTAGACAGAGATAGAGACACACAAGGAAAATGTTCTTTCTTTACTTACCAATGTATGGTGTACCATTGTTGTTGTGTGCCAGGCCGCTGTCGAATGCGGGATGGCAGCGCGCGGCGGCGGCCCGCGTGGGCGAAGCCCTGTCCGCGCGCGCGGCTGAGGGCGGCAAGGCGCTGGCGCTGCTGCGGCCCCTCACCATTGCACGCTTTGTCGACATCGTGGTTGAACTGCTGGCAGCCATTTATACCAACCCCACACTCAATACTGATAACTATGTCACAAAGGTAACTGCCGCTTCTAGTACACTCCATTAGAGATCAGTGAAATCTTTGGTACTCGTGGTTGCCCTCTAAAGGTGTTTTAATCAAATCACACATGACCCTGTCTTTACAGAATACATTTTTTTACCTATAGCTGTAAAATAAAAAACCCTCATCATATTTGGAAAAAATATTGAACTTATTTATTTTAATATCTAAGAATGTGATGTGATAAATTAGACGATTAATGGGCATCTAGGTTAAGGCTCTTCTATTCTTGATTAGGTCTTATATAAATGTGTTTATTATGTTTAAACTTTCATGAGACTTTATCATTAATTAATTAAAAATGGCTTAATTTATCATTGGTGACAGCACCAACTAGTTTCAGTCCAGTTCAGTCCAGTCTATTCTTTTACGCAAGTGTTTCTTCTACTTTCTCTCGCACGCGAGACGACTACAAAGAAAACAAAACGGTGCCTTCGATGGGCATTATATGTGAGTTAAGACATACTTAATTATTTTTCAATGCGTATATAATGTGTGTGCAGCTGCCGCACATAACGAAGCGGCTGCTGTACCCGGGCGCGGTGTCCAAGTCGTGGCTGCGCACCGTCAACACGCTGCACGCCTTCCCGCACGCGCTCGCCCTCCTCGCCTACCTCACTGACCTCGTGGACTTCTGTGTCAGTACACACCTCACACAGCATACACACCTCGTACACACCTCGTACATACCTCGTACACCTCATACACACCTCGTAGACACCTCGTAAACAACTCGTAGATACTTCGTTACACCTTGTAGTCACCTCGTAGACAACTCGAAGACACCTCATACACACCTTGTAGACTACTAGTACACACCTCGTAGACACCGCGTACACACCTCGTACAGACCTCGTAGACAACTCGTACACACAGCATTAACACCTCGTAGACCGCTTGCACACACGTCGTACACACCTCAAGAGACACACAACAATTTTAACAAACCATTACGGTTATTTAAATTGTTTGTATGTTTTAGGAAAGTCCAATAGAAGAAGAGTTGATATATCTGGCTAAAGATGATTTAGCTCGACTCAAACAAAATTTTATTTTCCGCAGCTGGCAGAGGTGAGTTGTTACTTAAGACATGAAAAAAATAATAATTGGAAATAGGATTTTTACCACTAAATGTGTCCACTTTCAGGTTCCAGATGCCAGAGTATCAGTTTGATGATTTAGCGGAGGAATATTTACAGAATCTGAAAATGCTTCTCGGTAATGATGATGAGAAAATTCAAGAATTAGAGAGAACAGTTCAGAGTAAGTAGAATGTTTTAAATCGCATCAATACTTCCACTCTCTACCACGGTTCAATTTAAGTGCTGTTAAAGGTGTGTTTACGCTTTATTATATTAGGATGAAGTCTTTCAATTAACATCAAGTTTTTTGGGTGATTTGACATTTTCTTGTAGGCGTGGTACTGGGGTATTTCAACAAAATAATTATAGGTCGTTACGATATGTTTCCATTAAGATATTGAATTGACGCCCACCGAGTGAGGAGCACGTAGGCGCGTGCTGACAGTTTCACAAGATGGCCGCCCTGTCAGTGCCTACAAGTATATAGATTAGTATAGATATGTGAATGTTTGTATATCTTCAGAGCAGGAGAGCCTGCTAGAAGACGAGGCGGAGGCGGCTGCGCGCGCGGATGTGTCGCGGCGGGAGGCGCGCGCGGCGGCGGCGCGGGCGGCGCTGCGGGGCGAGCGGGCCGCCGCGCTGCACACCGCCGCCGCGCTGGAGGACGCTCGCGCAGCCCGGCAACGACTTCTTGATGGAATAACTGATATTGATGCTGAAGTGGAACGGGCTGTGTTAGTTGTATAAATATTCTTACTAATGTTATGCCGCTGAGGCATCTACAGCCGCCGGTGGGCCTGGGCCTGTGTCAGACTTCTCCATGTTTGTCTATTTTGGGTTGCTAGCCCTTGACGCCGATATTGTTAAGATCGCGGTCGACATCATATAGCCATCTGTTTCGACTTACCGCGCGCTCTACGTCCATCCGGCTTACTAATGTTGTAGATTAGCTAAAAAACTTAAGAAGTAGCCTATATGTTCTTCTAGACTAAGTTTTACATCTGTGACACATTTCATCGAGATCCTTTAAGCTGTTCAAGCTACAACATCTAGGCTAGTTACTTATGTTTCTTGTAATCCCAAGCGCATAGAATCGGGCGATAGCTAGTTAAGTATCGTATACTTAATCGAAAATATTTGTGCTAGACCCCCCTGATTTTAAATCGGAACGTATATGAACACCGCAGTGCGGAGAGACAGCGGCTGAGTGCGGAGGTGGCTGCGCAGAGCATGTCTGTGCCGGAGCGCGCGCAGCTGCTGGAGAAGCTCGACTACGCCTTCCGCGTACACGACTCCAAAACCGCGCTCGCTGAACACATCGCCAAGGTTTTTTTTGGGACCATTTGGTTCCCCCTAGAGCTGCGCCTGAAGCAAGATTCCCTTTGCCCCCCCTCGTTACGCCACTGACTCTTATAACTGTGTGCAGATGCTGGTGGACAAGGAGACGGAGCTGGCGGGCTGGCAGAAACGCACGCTGGATAGCTGCGTGCAGTACAAGCAGGCTCTTATACACCTCGCGCCGCGCTCGCCGGACCTCGCGCCCTACAACATTGACGAGAAGTTAGATTCCTTTTCTAGTAGAAAGAAGCTTTTTATGGACTTCCGCAACAACAATGGATCCAAAGTTGCCGGCCTTAAGTTTAAGCATAAGCGGCTTTAAGTTGTTTATTAATACAGAATGCTGCCCGCGTCTGCTCTTTATATCATAAGGTAGCAAGAGTTGACCTTTAATTGAATGTGGCAAGAGACCACACCGAAAAGGACATTGCCTCTTGTGCGTTCTTTCTTCCATCCTAAATTTTACTTATAAGAAAACGGTAGACTAAAATTAGGTCTATTAGACATTCATTAAATGTGCGCGTTACTCCACTTTCACACAGATCACATCACAACAGATCTTTTCTTCCTATTTATCAATAAAATGGGTATTATAACCTCGCAAAAACCATATTATTGGTTTAGCCGCGTTATTCCTGGTGTTCAAGTAGACGTTGTGAGCGGGGCTGTTACGTAACATTTCCAGCGAGCTGATGAGCGCGTCGTGCGCAGAGAAGATATCGTCCTGCGTGAACGTGCTGCGCGAGCGCGTAGCCGCGCTGGCTGGCGAGCGGGCCCAGCGCACCGCCGCGCGCGCTGCCAGCAAGCGACACGCGCAGAGGCAGCTGGTATCTCTTCACTGTTATTAAATAATTTCTAATTACTATTACATAGAGATGGATGTATTGCGTGAAAGTTGACATGATCAAGAAGGGAATGATTACTGGGATGACGTATATAGTTATGTGCAGGACAAAAACCTGTTTTGCCACTACGGGAGTAGGATATGGAGGATGATGAATATAATTACTATAGACCTACAAGGATCTTGTGGCAGGTGTTTGACATGGACAGGCGTTTGTCCTTACTTCTTTCGAAATCCTCCCATGTTGAAAACAAGATAAGTGTGCAGTTTTTTTTTTCAAATTAAATTTTGAAATGGCGACATACACTTGTGCCGCTCCCTTATTGGTCAAAATTTGACGCTGTCAAGATGACATTGTCAGTTCTCAGAAATATCAACTGTCATGATCCTTGATTTGTACATCTTGATTCGGTAATACTTCCCGCGCTTTAATTTTATTTTACTTTTTCCATACTCAATAAGGTAAAGGATGCCCAACAAGCCACCATTTTGTCGGAATGTAAATGCACTGCACTCAATACAGTTAATATGTCAACATGTAAAAGGTCATCATCAATTTTTACAATGAAATATGTATCTTTCAGGAGGTGACTCGCGCTAAGATAGAAGAGGTGAGCGCGCTGGTGGAGGTGGAGCAGCGCCTGCTGCAGGAGGAGGTGCAGCGGGAGCGGGAGGAGGTCGCGCGCGCTGCGGCGGAGCTGACGGCGCTCAACCAGCAGGCGGCGGCGTTGCGGGCGGCGCAGGCGCAGCACGCACAAGTGGACACAGACCTGGAGTTCTGGAGGCAGCAGGATGTAGAGTAAGTATTTTTATATTTACATCACCAACTCTTACGTCCCCACTGAGGGGCTCGGAGCCTGCCCTGGGTTAGGGGTGGAGGTCCCGGAACCCTCGGCTGTCATTTGAGGATGGCCACCGAGGGGGTTTTGATCCAATCCTATAATTAGAATAATTGATAGTTAATATTTGTATGTGATGTTCAGATGGCGCAGCAAGTTGTCGTCGCTCCAGGAGCGCGTGGCGAGCGCGCGCGCGGAGAAGCAGCATGCGCTAGAGCAGGCCACGCGGCGCCGCGCGCACCTCGTACTACACACAGTACAAATGTTAAAAGATAAGCTGCCAAAATGATTATCATATCTCTCACTACACCTGCAGTCTTATCTATACTAATGTGATAAAATGTAAACACGCTTCTTTATTATGTTAGATGTAATCACAGCATATATTGTTTAATTTTTTAATTAAAAGCTCTACATCTACATGTACAGTAAATAAAATAAAGTTGTTTTGCGCGAAAAGGACATAAAATACAAACCTATAGCAGCAATGTATCAAGATTGCCATGGTAACGGTAATTTTTTGGCAAAGGTCTTGTCATTTGTAAAATTTTAACATTTGCAATAGGGAATATGCATCTAGTTTTTTCGATGTTTCTACTTGTTATAAAATAACCAGAAAAAAATTAACTGAAAAATATTCAATTATTGAGTTAAAAAAAAAAAGTTTGTAATATGCAAAGCGGGAACAACTAATGTTTTATAGAAAAATAACAGTAAAATATAGCTCGTGGTCCTATTTTTGAAAATCAAAACGATATTTTTATAAGATTACGAGATTTTTAACTGCTACTATAATTAACATGTAAGTAATTTAATAAATAATATTTGAATGATTCGTTATTTTATTTTGTCACTATTAGTCCCAAGGACCATCGCTAAGCAGAGCTTATACGTGATCGTAGATAAATAAAAAAAAATGGAAATTTTATTGCCGCTAAATAAAAAAACTACATAAGACATTTAATACACAAAACCATAGAGCTAGTATAAAAATAAGAAATGTGGCAAAAGGTGGCCAGCTCAGCTAATGCACGGACGGCGCAGGCCGTTACTGCGCTGGTTTTCACCTAGCCCCTTTACACATAGGTAGGGTGACTACCTAGACAGACATTAATAATAATAATAAAGGCTAGATAATAATTTTAAAAAATACTTTTAAAGAAAAACAAAAGTAACATAGGTTCAAACTTAGATTATAATTAAGTGTGCATACCAAACTGCTTCATAGTAGTTAATAAGTGAGGTGGTAATGCAAAGTAATATA